>JAJEJO010004837.1:475957-492059 GCA_020662805.1 Glaucomys volans | reverse complement strand
AAAAAAAAAAAGGCAGAAAAATCTCAAGAGAGGGGCATCCTACAAAATACTTGACCAGTACTCCTCAAAACTGCCAAGGTCATCAAAAACAAGGAAAATCTGGGGAACGCTCACAGTCAAGAGTGGCTGAAGGAGATGTGACAACTAAATGGGATTGTGGACAATAAAAAGGACCATTAGGTACAAACTAAAGAAATCTTAACCAACTCTGGGCTTTAGCTAATAATAACTTATCAATGTTGGTCCACAATCTTCCTAATTTTTCTGTAAGTCTGAAACTGTTTTAAAAAAAAAAAGGAAATCTTAAAATACAAAAATAGAAACAAAACCCTGCTGAGTGTTAGCAAGGGAGTGATACCATCACTATGTGATCACTTGGTGAAACAATTAGGGAAGATGAAATCAAGTCAATGAAAACATGGGCACTGAATACCCTTTGTTTTTTGTTTTTTTTTAATTTTTGGTACTGGGGATTGAACCCAGGGCACTCGACCACTGAGCCACATCCCCAGCCCTATTTTGTATTTTATTTAGAGACAGGGTCTCACTGAGTTGCTTAGGGCCTTCGCTGAGTCGCTGAGGCTGGCTTTGAACTCGCAATCCTCCTGCCTCAGTCTCCCAAGTGCTGGGATTACAGGCGTGCGCCACCGCGCCCAGCACTGAATACCCTTTGACTTAGCAATTCCACATCTACCTAAGGAAATAATAATTAGGGTTGTGTGAGAAGATTAATCTATAAATATGATCATTATAGTGTTTTTATAATAGTTAAAAGCTAGAAACAATTTGCAAGCATTTGGAAATGGCTAAACACATTTAGTATATTTACATGATAAAATATTAGACTATTATTAAACATCATACAACACAATAATGAATGATAAGAGAAAATGTTAAATGAAGAAACATATTACTAATGATATGATATGAATCCCACTCTCTAAAAACAACATTTATAGCTGGCCATGGTGGTGCAGGCCTAGAATCCCAACTACCGTTGAGGTTGAGGTAGGAAGATCACAAGTTCGAGGCCAACCTGGGCAATTCTGCAAGACCCTGTCTCAAAATAGAAAATAGAAAGGGCTGGGGATGTGGCTCAGTGGTTGAGCACCCCGGGGATCAATCTCCAGGACCCCACAAACCAAAACAACCTGACATATTTATATCTGCATTAAAATCTCTGTTCTGGGTACTTGGCTTATATCATGACCAAAATAACGAATAAGGGGAGAGTAGTAGGAAGAAGGGGGCAAGAGAAAGAATGGTGAAGCCTGGGCAGATCAGGCAGCACTTAGGAGGCCATTGTAAAAATCTGGCTGTTTTTGAAAGGAGAGGAGACTTGTTTTGACTTTGATTTTAAGAATATGCCCCCAGCTACTCTGTTGAGTATAGACAGAAGGAGCATAAGTATTTAAGCAGGAAGATGGTTAGAAGGCCACTACAAGAAGTCAGATGAGAAGTAAGGATAGATTAAATGAGTGCACAAAAGGGAAATTTAAAAAAATAATAATGCATATCAAAATTCTATGAAAGCCCAGCATGGTAGTCCACGCCTATAATCCTAGTAATTTGGGAGACTGAGGCAGGAGAATTGCAAGTTTGAGGCCAGCCTTAGCAACTTAGCAAGGCCCTAAGCAACTTAGTCATACCCTGTCTCAAAAAATAAAAAGTGCTGGGGGTGGTACAGCACCCCTGGGTTCTATCCTCAGTATTAAAACATATTTATATTATATAAAATATATATGTATATATCTATATATATGTATATACATATAATGAGGGGGATGATTTCTCTGTGCTTCTATTTTCTCCATTTTTTCCTGTAATGAACATACATCACTTTAGTAGATAGAGTGCTTTTTAAATGTATAAATCATACACGATATATATTTTACATATGTATACAAAACTTTTTGTTTGGAGATAATCGTAGATCTATATGCTGGAATATATTTTGTCAGAAAACTCCTTTTATTAAGCCATCTTTATATCTTGCTGCTTTGAACCATGTCACTAAGTGAGTGTCATACTTCCCAACCCCTTTTCTAGGATAAATGGACAACTAGTGGCTTTAAAAGTCATCAGCATGAATGCAGAAGAAGGAGTCCCATTCACAGCTATCCGGGAAGGTAAGAACAGGAAAAGCAAACTAAGGAGATCTGTTTTGATTCCTTGATTTGATTTTAAAAAAATGCTTTGAGTTTATCTGTTTGGTTTTTGATATTTGTTAAAGTAATATTATCATTATAATTTTATTCTCCATACCAGTTTTCTGAGTATCTTTTTTTTCAGATGAAGTAGACTTTATTTTTTACTTTTTTTTTTTTACTGACTGCATTTTGATTCATTGTACACAAATGGGGTACAACTCTTCATTTCTATGGTTGTGCATGATGTAGATTCACATCATTCGTGTAATGATACATGTACAGAGGGTAATGATGTCCGTCTCGTTCCACCATCTTTCATACACCCTTCTGAAAGTACTTACATTATTATTATTTATTCTTTTTTCAAAAATATTTTTATTAATTGGCAATGGACCTTTATTTTATTTATATGCAGTACTGAGAATCGAACCCAGTACCTTGCACATGCTAGGCAAGTGCTCTGCCGCTGAGCTACAACCCCAGCCCTATTATTTGTTCTTGAGGATGTTAAGATTCAAAATTGTTATATCACTTGATCAAAACATTGAATTCAAACAGTGCTTTCTAAATACTTTCCACGTGTTTGGCCTTGTGCTGGTTGCTAAAACTGTATCTATACAATACCAAAAATTCATATAAAAAATCACACAAATTATTAGTGGGGAATTTTCCCAAACGTAGCATGTTTTTTTTTTTCATCATAGTTGAAAAATTCTTTTGGGAAGGCATGCACTTTAAATGTTGTGTCTGTATTTCCTTTGTACCCTGGTTGTAATAACAAGTGAGAAAGGATGGATTTGGGTTTGCATTGTAGGTCTACCATTACCAGTGGTGTGGTGTTGGGTAGATTGCCAACTTAGTTTATTATAGAGAGAGGATCATAATAGTACATATTTCACAAATTGCTATGAGGATTAAATAAGAGTATGTATATTAGGCATTTATCACAGATTCTGTTTTCAGACTTATTATTATTCCATTGTTTCTCCCTTCTTTTGATAATATCTTGTTGAGCATTGAGATAACTAATAAATTACACCATAAAAATTAAAAAGCCAGGCTGAGGTAGGAGGATCACAAGTTTGAGGTCAACCTGAGCAACTTACCAAGATCCTGTCTCCAAATAAAAAATAAAAAGGGCTGAGGATGTGGTAAAGCACTTGACTAGACTGAGTGAAGCCCTGGGTTTGACACCTAGTACCAAAAAAAAAAAAAAAAAAAAAAAAGAAAAGAAAGAAGGAGGAAAAAAAAGCGGATATAGTGAGAATAAATAATTAAAAGTACAATCTAGGACAATTTATCAACTTTTTCACATGGGCCATTTGAAATGAAGTTAAGATTACTGTCCATTTCAGCAAAAAAAAACAAAAGAAATGCAGTTTCCTAGCTTTACTCTCTCCACTTTTTATCTTCTTTACTGAGCACATATTATGTGCAAAGCATATTGCTGAGTGTTTTGAAGGATAAGAAGAGAAAGGCCAGGCTTTTTCCATCTTAACAGAGCAGATAATTCAAGGAACAGGTGTGTAAAAGACATTGTAAGCCAAGACGAGAACCAGTGGCCTCATTCTGGCTAATGGAGTCAGTAGATTCTGGGCTTGGAAGGATGGGTTATGTAAACAGGCATGGAAAAAGCAATTCAGCAAATGAGTTTATAACTGAATTTGATGCCATTTTCAAAGGCTTTCAGAGCCCCTGAAAACCTTCCCAGGGGAATACATCGTTTTAAATTTAAGTGGAAGGGCCAAATGGCTGTCAGCTTAGCCAGGGACCCACCCTGGTAGGATCAGGTGCATTCTGGGGAACACATGGTTTTAAGTGTGTAATGCCATGGAAGCTGTGTTTCCTGATGTAATTATTAGTGGTCCCCATGAAAAATGATCATTTTTGGAAGAGATGTGTGGATAGGTTAAGAGTATTTCTGAACAGAATAGAAATCACCAGGTTACCTCCTTCGAGGATGGGATCCAGGCCCAGCATCACTTCATTCTCCAGGTGTGGCCTTTGTGAGCTGGATCGTGTAAGGCCAGTTTTGCTTAGCTTTTGCCCACAGCCAAGTTTTTCAGGTTGACATTTGAGGACAGCAGGGCAAGCTTTTTGCTGGATTTGCTAACAGATGGTTCTCAGCATGGTTCAGAAAAGTTGGATCTCCATTGTTCTGTATGCTACGTTTTTCTTGCATTGCACATTCACCAAGGAGCGGCCTCTGGTCACAGGTGCTTAAAATTACATTGAATATTGAACTGAGGACATTCTTGGTTGGTTTTATGAACTTCCCTTACTGAAAGTTTTGCTTGCATAATAATAAAAACCACAAAAGGATTTTTGACACTTTGGAGGTTGTTAGGCTTCCAGTTTCCACAATGAATGCTTCTTTTTCCAGCAGTGTAAAAACTTGGAGTCCTTGTCAGAGAGGCCTTCTCCCCTCAAGATGTGAGGCCTCGTTTAAAAACTTTGGCACCATCCCATTTCTCCCAAAAGAACTCTAAGGATGTGCCCCAGGGAGACAGGAGGTTAACTGAGTAGGGCTGGAAGGCAAAATAAGAACAGCTGGAGTTCATTAGTTAAAATCCAGGGTCACTAGCTAAAAAGGCAACCGAAAGCCATGTGCAGAAAAACCAGGTGAAGCAGGAAGCCAAAGATGCATTGCGGACGATTTTGCAACATGAGCAGTCTCTCTATAGATTGTAGGGAGAATACATGTGGCAGTTTATTAGTCCGGTCAATGCAATACTGTTTGTTTTCATTTGATCTTTTTTTTTTTTCTTTTTATTTTTATTTAATTTTTTGATTCATTGAACACAAATGGAGTACAGCAATTGTTTTTCTGGTTGTACACAAAGTAGAGTCACCCCATCTGTGCATTCATTTGATCTTAAATGCCGGGCGTGGTGGCACACGCCTGTAATCCCAGCACTTGGGAGGCTGAGTCAGGAGGATAGCCAGCTGAGTTCGAAGCCAGCCTCAGCAACTTAGCGAGGCCCTAAGCAACTCAGTGAGACCCTGTCTCTAAATAAAATACAAAATAGGCTGGGGATGTGGCTCAGTGGTGGAGTACCCCTGGGTTCAATCCCCAGTACCAAAAAAAAAAAAAAAAAATTATGAAATTAGCAAAAATATGAACAGCACCAAGGGAAACATCTTAATTCAAGTGTTGGGTCCTTTTTACATCTCTTTCAATCCTCTTATCAACCTTTAGAGATAGCTATTATGATTGCCCTGCAAGACACAAACTAAATCTTTCTGATCCAAAAATGCACAACTTCCTATGTATTCATTCTACCAATATTTCTTGAGCATCTACTATGGCCAGGCACTCCGCCAACTGCTAGCTACACAGCAGTGCACAAAGTAGACATGTTCCTTATGTTCTTTTGCTAATTAAAAAGATCAGAAGGTTTCACAAAAACTTAGAAAAATCCTTCACAATTGACTCAAAATTATCCTTCAAAAGTTTATTTTCATAACTAGGAGGAAATACTTTTCTTTATGTTTTTATATCGGGATTAGGTTTCTTAATTTTATTAAACTATCAATACCTTAGTAATGTGCCTTAATTTGATATTTTTCTACAAATGGCCAACTTTTGGTTTAAACCTAGGACCTTCAATTATTACTGGTGTTTTCTTAGGAAGCAGTCATGTAACTAACCTTTTTGAAGAATCAGGCATATAACGTAGCCCCTCCCTAACTAATTTTTTAAACCCCTTATACAAACTATAGGGAGTAAAATGTGTTATTTTTGTTGTAGAGGTGAAAGAATCTCAGTTTCAGAGAGGTTAGATAACTTGTCCAAGGTCACAGAGCTAGTAATCAGGAGTTATTATATATTAATAGCTATTAAAAGTCTTTTATACTTTATTATGTAAATTTGGAAATACTTGGTCTAAGCATTTCTTTTTTAGCAAAAGTAAAAATAGAAATATGTTTTTATGATGTTCTCTGTACAAACATTAAGGAAAATGCAGAAGAAACATTTTTAAAGAAAATAATATTGTATATTTAGCAACTCTATCATTGATTCTACAGCACTAGTAGTTGCAATTTTTAAATTGGAAAGTTCCAGCAAAGGATCTTTTAAGACTATTTGCTGGTAGAAAACATTACAGAGTAATTATTCCCAATCTATACCTGAGAAAAGTGAGCCAAAAATAGTCTAAGGAGCCTTGCTGAGGTCATGGGATGAGACAAAGGAGGAGTCTGATTAGAGATTCTGAGTTGTTCCTGGTGTGGTGGTACATACCTGTAATCCCAGCTATTTGAGAAACTGAGGCAGGAGGATTGCCAGTTCAAGGCCAGCCTGGGCAATTTAGCAAGATCCTGTACTCAAATAAAAGAAGTCTGCAGTCAAATGCAATCAAATCACATCACAGACACCAAATTCACATGCACATGGTTATAGCTTTATAAAATAAAATGAAGGTATGTGATGGGGATTATAATTCCAGAAAAATCAGATGATAATTCCTTTTCTTTTCTTTTTTTTTTTTTTTTTTTTGTATAAAGGATTGAACCCAGAGGCCCTTAACCACTGAGCCACATGCCCAGCCCTTTTTGTTAGTTGCTTAGGAGATCACTAAATTGCTGAGGCTGACCTGAAACTTGCCATCCTCCTGCCTCAGCCTCTCTGGTTGCTGGGATTACAGACATGCGCCACCACACCCGGCCAGATGATAACTTCATATCTGACATTTATCTTAATATTTATCTAGATCATATCTTTTCTTGGAATGTATAACTTGACTCATTGACCTAATTTGAGGCACCCAAGTCAGAGAATATGTTCCGTGGGGAACTATAACTGCAGTCCCCCCCACCACATCCTTTTTTTTTTTTTTTTTTTTTTTTTTTTGCCCTCATGCTGGCTAGGACAGAGCTCCACTACTGAGCTACCTGAAACTTGCATTTTTTATTCAATGTCTAGTGGGAGTTGAAGTGGGCTCCCTTATTGACTCCTACATAAACTTGCTACAATGGTAGGCCCGGCGTGGTGGCGCACGCCTGTAATCCCTGCATCCTGCACTTGGGAGGCTGAGGCAGGAGGATCGGGAGTACAAAGCCATCCTCAGCAATTTAGCGAGGCCCTAAGCAACTCAGTGAGACCCTGTCTCTAAATAAAATACAAAAAATAGGGCTGGGGATGTGGCTCAGTGGTTGAGTGCCCCTGAGTTCAATCCCCAGTACCAAAAAAAAAAAAACCCCAAACAAAACAAAACAAAAAAAAACTTGTTACAATGGCGTGGCCTTCATTAGTTCTCAGCACTTACGGAGCACCACATTCCAAGGCTGTGCTAGAGCAGCAGACGGGACGGATCCAATCCATATCCATGGAGTTCACATCAGAGTCTGGAGAAGACCCTGACCTGCAGGCACTCGGTACGAACTGCCCAGGACTTGGAGAGGCAGCCTTGTTCTTCCACATTTTCTTCACAACTAAAGCAGGACAAGGAAGAGTCACATCAAGACATTGTGGCCGGTTGCGTGGCGCACGCCTGTAGTCCTAGCAGCTCGGGAGGCTGAGGCAGGAGGATCGCGAGTTCAAAGCCAGACTCAACAAGGGCAAGGCACTAAGCAATTCAGTGAGACCCTGTCTCTAAATATAATACAAAATAGGGCTTGGGATGTGGCTCAGAGGCCGAGTGCCCCTGAGTTCAAGACCCGGTTCCAGAAAAAAAAAAAAGGACATTGTGACCCATTGCACTTAAAAAGCATTACCTTCCTAAAACTTCACAAAACCCAATGAAATAGACAAAACCAAAATATTAAATGTTCATTAATCTTTATGAGATGAAAGTGATAATTGTCTGAATTCTGAAATAGCTCACACTACATTACTATATCTAGATTTTTAGATCGCTTATGAACTAAATCAAAATCAACCATGTATTATTTTTCCTGATCTTTGGGATTATGTTCTTTTTTCATGTGTCTTCTGACTTTCTAGATGTTTTCATGATCAAACCAGATAGATACATAAAAAATTCTTAAAACAATTCGTGGTATGGCTTAAATACTCAAAGTGCTTTAGCTATCATCATTATCATCGTTGTAAAATTACTTAATTTGTTTTTCTTTTACGGTGCTGGGGGTTGAACCAGGGCCTTGTGCATGGCAGGCAAGCGCTCTACCACTGCGTTACACCCCCATCCCTAGAATTACTTTAGAAGCACTGTATAGCTCCATGATAGAGCATATTCTTAGCATGTGTAAGGCCCTGGGTTTGATTCCCAGCCCCCTACGGGAAACAAACAAACAAACAAATAAAGCCCATTGTGACTTGTCTAGAGCTTGAAGCATCCCCAACCCCATTTATTTTTGTGTCTTTTCTTGGAAGAAAGCAAAAACAATGCCAGGCACAGTGGTGCAAGCCTGTAATCCTAGCTACTGGAGAGGCAGAAGCAGGAGGATCACAAGTTAGAGGCCATCCCGGGCAACTGAGACCAGTCTCAAAAAAAAAAAAAAGTAAAGGGCTGGAGAATGTAGCTCAGTAGTAGAGCACCCCTGGGTTCAATCCCCAGTTAAATAAATATATAAATAAATAATACTTGGAATATAATTATGAAAACAGCAATTTTACCAGAATCAGAATGCTGATTTTAAGATCTGTCTCCCTTTCTTAGTTGAATTTTGCATCCCCAAAATGTTCCGTCTGCAAAACACGTACCACATTCTGCTGCAAAGTTTATAAGATGTCCTTGAAATTGAAAGAACGCTCTTTCCTGAGTTGAAGACTCCATATTTGAAGCTAAGGGCATTTTTGTTCCTCCGATGGATGTACCCAATCACATATGAATGCCACCATGAGAGAAAGGCTTTAATGCTCTTTCATGCAAATTCCTATAAAATACTCAATAAAATTCATTTCCACATAGCTATTTCAGTAGTCTTGGGCATTAAAAAAGCAGTCATAAAGCAGAACATTTGGAATCTAATTGAGGGAGATGACTAAAAGAAACAAGGAATAAAAGCATCTCAATCAGAAACACTCTCTACCAGCCAACTATACATGTACGAGTGAATTAGGTAAGTAAGGACCATACATCCAACAGTGAAATTATTGATAATATAGAATGTAATAGATGTTGTTCTAGGCACCATGGATACAGTAATAAGCAAAAAAGATAAAAGTACCTACTGTTGGTGAATATTATCTTCTCAAGGGTCAAGACAGACAGTAAACGTGTGCACGCCTACTCATATATGCATGTATGTATTTTATGTCTGTGGTGATAAGTGCTATGGAAAGAATGAAGCAGGGTCCGAGGATAGAGGTTTCCTGGGGTGGGACAGGGTAAAGAGCTACTCTTTCATCTACATTGGCCAAAGAAACCCAGAACTCATGTGTATCATCCAAGCAGAGTCCTGAAGGAAATGTGCAAAGCACTGAGGAAAGAGGGTGGCAGGTGGGAGGACAAACCTGAGACGTCAGAGGGGATTTGTGTTTGCAAGTGTCCCAGAAACAGGTAGGGCTCCAGAGTGGCTAGAGCCTCGAGCCAGGGTGGGAGTGTGAAGTGATACCAGGGGGCAATGGGCAAGACTGGAGGAGCAGGGGTGGGGCAGGCCAGAGCAGGGGCTTTGGATTTCACTGAGCAAGGGGAGAGGTCACTGCAGGGGTTGGAACCAGGAGAGAGCTACCCAGATTTTCACTGGCAAAGGATCCCATGGTCCGCTGTTATGTGGAAAAGAGAGTCGAAAGGGAGGCTGGAGCAGGGAGACCAGTTAGCTGGTATTTACAGTTGTTCTACCAGGATACAACAGAGACTTGGCTCAGGAAGGGGGCAGAGGACCTGGCCAGTGAGGACTTCTGGAATGTCTTGAAGGTCTTGGCAACAGATTTGCTGGTGGGTTGGATGAGGGTGTGGAAAAAAAATTGGAGAGAAGTTGCTATTTGCCAGAGTGGCGAACCTTCATAAAATGAATGAATGGCTTAAAAATATTTCTGCAAAAAAAAAATTGTGAACTGAACTAATAAACTAATAAAACTAATCAGACAAATATAAATGGAAACAGAGAAATGGCAAATGGCACTCCTACTAAAGTGAAATGATCAAGAAAATTACATGAAGTAAAGATTTATATCCCTGTTAGCAGTAAACCTCATCCAAGTAGATATCGTTCCTTGAGCTTTTTAGCAAATGATAGTTTGAAGTCCTCATGATTAACAAAACATATGGTCATGATTTTTAAAATAAGCATAAGGAGTTTTTAGTAATACAACTAAGCCTAAAATTGCATTAAAAATCTTAATATTCTTAGCAATGTCAGTTTTTCCATATCCTTTTAAATCCTAATTTTTTTTTCAGGGTTGGGGATCAAGTCCAGGGCGCTGTGCATGCTAGGCAAGAACACTGAACCACTGAGTCACACTCCCAGCCCCTAACATCTAATTTTGATATATGCTTTGTAGTGTGTGTGTGTGGTGTGTGTGTGTGCAGATGGATGTGTGTACAGAGAGAGAGAAAATTATGAAATAATTTATAAATAAAATACTCATAAAATACAAGCATATTCAGTGGATGGTCAAAAATCATGGTTATAAATACAAAAAGTGTTGAAAACTCTAAAAGAAACATACCATGAGCAAGACTTTAAGACTGGGTGTGGGGTTTAATAGGTTCAGTGTGAAAGGGGGATAGAGAAGCAGACTTAAGGACATTAATTTGAATTTACCTTCGAGTAATACTTTCCATGTACCAAGGGTTCTACAAATGGGGTCTGATTCCATCCTCTAATCAGCCCTGTGAAGTAAAGTCAGGAAAGCTGATACGACTTTTCACAAGGACTGGCTGCATGGAGACTTGGGTTGAGATACTCTCCAGAGATAGTCAGATAGAAAGTGACACAGCCAGGATTCTTGTAGGGCTTCTGGCTCCACAAACAGTTCTCCCTTAAGACACTCAATAAATATGCTTGATAAATTAAGTGCTTACTCTCGGCTGAGTGTTGTAATAGGTGGCGTGGTGGCATCCAAAAGAGAGAGAATCATCTCTCTGTTCCCATGTAGTCTTTGGTCTGGAACTAGAAAAATCAAACAGATGCCTGTGAAGCTGTTCATTACAATTATGAAACGGTACATTTATAAAAGCAAAATAATGCACTTAGTCCATAAGAACTTTGGGAGCAAAAGTATAAATTACAGCATAATAGGATTTTGAGCTCCTTTGGTGATAAGAGGGACCCAGTTCCAACCTACTTAATAAAGAAGGCACTGCACTTGCCCACAGATCTGATAATGACAGGTTTGCAGGGTACAAACAGTGTCGGAAGGAATCCACATGGCTCCATCACTCAACATTGGTTTTCTCTGCCTTAGTTTTATTCCTAGGCCTACTGTCACCAGGTGCTGGTAATTTGGTCCCAGCAACTCCTGGCTAAATCCCACAAATTTAACTCCCACAGTGGAAAAGAAAGCACCTCTTTCCTGATGGCACCACCAAAGTAGGGCCCTCCCAGGTCTGGGTTTTGTGCCTGTCTCTGAACCAATCATTCATCACTGTGGCTGATCTCTGGCTGGGTCATATGCCCACATTGGGTGGAAGTGAAGTCAGCCACATCAGAAGAGCATGGACTAAGTCAGAAGAGGCTTGGTTCCTGGAGAAAAACAAAGGTGGCCCCATTAGATAGGAGAATGGCTGTCAGGAGAGCAAAACAACAGAGATTCATTACAACAAGATAAAGTTCCCAAAGGAAATAACTTTGTTCCCAAATATGGGTACTTAAGTTTGTTTGCTTGTTTTCAGCCTTAGGGAATTCCATACTGGAAGGAAGATGGTGCAAGAGATTTGTGAAGTGCAGGTGTACACTACAGGACTTTTACGCTTAACATTTCCTTTCTTTCCTTCTTTTTTTCCCCCAATGATGGGAGTTGAACCCAGGGTCTTACACATGCTAGGCAAGTGCTCTACCACTGAGCTGCATCCCAGCCCTCTTTAAGTCTTAAAGACACTGTTTCTTCATTCAGGGACACCCTGAGCTGAGACTCACTATCTTTTTAAATATATTTTTTAGTTGTAGATGAACACAATACCTTTATTTTATTCATTTATTTTTATGTGGCGCTGAGGATGGAACTCAGTGCCGCACTCATGCTAGGCAAGTGCTCTACCACTGAACCACAACCCCAGCCCCTCATTATCTCTTTATGGTGGGCTTTTCTGGTTTTTGCCCTCCTGAAGGAAGGGTCTTCCTGTCTCTAGAGCCCTCAGGAATCGCCTCTCGACTCTGTTCCCAGCCACTCCTGGCCTTTGTGATTATTTCTCCCCTTTAAAGGGCTGCCTTTAGCAACATAACAGTAACCTGTTTTTGAAGAAGGAAGTGACAGTCATCCACCTTCCCCCTCCCCTCCCCTGACTTTCCAAGTTTGGCTCTCTCTTATCAAGTTTGCATTTTCTCCTTTCCACAGAGGTATGAGACATTCCCTGTGAAAGCCTCACCATTTTCTAATATGACTCTACAAACCTTGACCCTAGGCCTTTATACCTGCTTCCCAGTTATAATCACCTCACCTGCCCTGTTGACCACTAGTGGACTTTGCGTTTTGGAGACTGGTCTTATGTTGCAAAGTCCTGCTCTATACAACAGACACTCTATTTCCTGCTCTCCCAATGGCCTTTATCTCTCCAGGCCCCTGCTCCTATTGCTATGGAGCAGGGATGATGAGATTCCCAGAGGAGAGCATTCGCAAAGTGCTCTGAGTGCTTTGATGAAATTGATGAGGTAAACAGAAACAGATTTTTGCAACCACTCGAGCCTGTAAGAATGATAAGTCGTATAGATGCAGTGATTCACCGTTTTAAAAATAATGGACTTTGTCATTTTAAGTATTCTTTCCAGACAGATTTATTTCTAGCTGTAAGAAAACAGAATGCTTGATTGGAAATGTTTAAAAAATAAATACTGCTTGATAGCTTTTAAAACAGCACTTTCGTTATCAGTGATTGATTTACTGTTTTGTTTAATCTTTCTAGCTTCTCTCCTGAAGGGCTTGAAACATGCCAATGTTGTGCTTCTGCATGACATAGTTCACACCAAAGAGACCCTGACATTCGTTTTTGAATACATGGTGAGTTCTCCAGCATTTTACAACATATGAAGGAGAGGCCTGGTGCTTGTATAATGAATCTGTTAATATTTTATGGCATGGTAAAACTTTCATTACAATGTGGAAGGAACATGGAAATTTCCATTATATTGTGATTTGTGGAGCCTTATTGTTCCTATATCCACCTGCAGTCCAGCTTCTTTGTCCACTTTTTTTTTTTTTTCGTACTAGGTATTGAGCCCAGGGTTGCTCTACCACTGAGTCACATCCCCAGCCCTTTTTATTTTAAAAATTTTGAGAGAGGGTCACTCTTTTTGGTTTTGGTTTTTTTGCGGTGCTGGGGATTGAACCCCGGGCCTGGTCTTGTGAGGTAAGCACTCTACCAACTGAGCTATATCCCCAGGCCGAGAGGGTTTCTCTTAAGTTGCTGAGGCTGGCCTCCAACTTGCAGTCCTCCTGCCATAGCCTCACAAGTTGCTGTGATTACAGGGATGTGCCACCACGCTTGGCTTCCTTGTCCACAGTTTTTGCTGTCTCTTTTCCTCTCACCACCAATAATAAACTAGGATTTTGAATGTGTCTCCTACATAAAATTTTGTACTTTGAAAAAAATCTATTTTTAATCACTATGTGAGCAGAGCCCAACATTTATTTCATTGACAGTGAAGATGTGTCACAAAATATTTAAAAATTATATGTAAACTTATTAAAGAACAACTCATTTTGTACTTTTAAAAGGAAAAAAGATTCAAATGAGCAGAAAGAAATCACAAGGCACACGTACTTGACTCGCCTCCAAGGACACTTGGAGGGTGAAAAATTCCTGTGTTGTGTTCAGTGCCAGTCATTCATAATGAGCATCTCCATTTGTGCCAAGAAACAGGCTCCCTTCTACAAGCAGCCTGTTAGAAAGACACATTGTGTTTGACCTTCACAGTGGAGTCTCAGAAAACCAGGTTATATTCCTTTTACACCTTGGTCTCAGAAATCCTTAACTTCGTCATTCGCCCTTGATGGTCAGGTCTGTGGTCTGCGTTAGGACGCCACCCAAGCAGCACCACTGACTTCACTCTGTCTTCTCTTTCTCTGCTACTCCGTTCAGCACACAGACCTGGCCCAGTACATGTCTCAGCATCCAGGAGGGCTTCATCCTCATAACGTCAGGGTGAGTACTACAAAGGTCAGGCTCTCCTGTCCACAGCAGGAGAATTTTGAAGCAGATTTACATCACATAGCCAAGTGTTATGATACCAAATCAGAAGACAGTTCTCCTCATTGATATTCTAGAGAAACATTTAAAAAAAAAAAAAAAAAGAGTTGTCCCTTGAGATCTGGAGCAATGTCTTGCTATTTTCTGGGTGGCCTAACCATGTCAGTCATTGCCATCATGCCAATGTGTCCTCAGAAGTATAAAATAATTAAAAAGAATTATATTAAAAGAAAAGAAATGAAGCTAGGCCTTCATAAAATAAATGCTTTCCGTAGGAGACTATTGTGGCCTATGATAAAATTTTCATTGCTTGTTCTAGTGGATCCTATTATACATATGGGACTAAATTCCATTTTCTCAGTCATTAGAATAGAAATAATAGTAAACTCTTAACTAGCATAATTCTACATTGTAAGTTTTAGAAGTCATTAATATTTCATACTTTCTACTCCCTAAGGTTTTATTGGCATTCATTAATTGATCAACTCTTAGAAAAACCTTGAGATTTGTATATGATGTATTTATTCATTGAACTAATAATTATTTTTATATTCATTTATTCATTCACTGAAGAAATATGGAGTACTCAGTGCTATATTAAGTTCTATAGTTTCATTAACAAGTTGTGTTTCTTATTTTCAGTGAGCTTAAAGTGAAGTAAGATACATGGACTAACTAGGCAGTTTGAAACGAAGTGCTCAGTCCTGTGTCCATGTTACCTAGGAACACCGTGGGAGCACACAGTGAGCGGACCTAACCCAGTCTTGGGTTTGGAAAGGAAGATTTGAGAATAAGATCTGTAGAGTGAAAAAAAGAAATTAAAGTAACTATGGATGATGAGAAAGAGAACTAACCAGGGAAACCAAGATGGAGTGTCTAGTCTGTTAAGGACTCTGCTAAAGACAAAGACCATTAAATCATCTGTATGATCATGGGATTTTTTTTTTTAATGGCAGTGTTTGGCAATTTGAATAGAAGACTTTTGGAGACAGTAGACATTTGGATTGCTCCAGAGAGAGTTTTGCCAGACATGTGAAAAGCAAAGCCAGTGGAGCAAGAGTTGAGGAGACTGTTAAGTGATGATCAGTGGCTTCTAGAAAGTGTCTACCTGAGGGTAGGAAGTGAAGCTAAGCAGTTGCTCAGGAGAGGATAGGAGGGCCAAGGGAGCTACAGTGTTGATTAAACAGAAGAGCAGGTGGAAGAAGAATAATGGAGGACAGATTTTCAGGTTTGAGTGACTTACATCCCAGACATTGTCCAAAATGATGAGAAAGATAAAAAGACACATAATAAGATAAAAGATAAAAAGGACATAATTCCTGACCTTCAGGGGCTTACATATAAAAACAGAAGATAAGATATATACACTGCTGTTATGGTGGGACATTTGTGAATTATGCCAAGTAAGAAATGAGACCTATACTGTAGACTTGCAAAGAAGACTTCCAGGAAAGTTTCAGGCTTTGAAAGATGACCTGCATTTGAAGAGGCTGGGATAGTGGAAGATGGTCCTGGGGGAGGGAATGCTCTCAGAAAAGGCACAGAGTGGGAGGTCAAGGATGTGCTCAAGGAAGAGGCCCCAGAGTCCTGCACTGTTAGGGCAAAAAGCACTGCAGTGTTTTCCAGCTACAGGTTCTTACCAATTAGTGGATCATAACATCAATTTGGTGGTTAGAAACCAGCATTTTTAAAACAAAATAA
>JAJEJO010004837.1:459050-475857 GCA_020662805.1 Glaucomys volans | reverse complement strand
CCTCTATGCTAGCTATCTTTCCTCCATTCTTGCCATCTTTCCCCCCCACATTATGCATCATCATTCATTTATCAGAGAGACCATTCGGCTTTTGGATTTTTGGGATTGGCTGATCTCACTTAGCATAACAGTTTCCAACATCATCCATTTACCTACAAATGTCATAATTTTATTCTTCTTTATGGCTGAGTAATATTCCATTGTGTATATATACCACAGAGAAACCAGCATTTTTAAAACAAAATAAAATGAATGAGAAGAGACTAGAAAACATTAGCGTGCATTTCACTTAGAGCAAGCATTATTTTGTGCATCTTTTGTTCCAGTTGTAACCATACTTTTATTTATGTAAGGAGATAAATACTGGATGTTTGTGTATTTCTTACCATGGATTGAGGTCAACAAAGCTTTAAAAACACAGACCTGGTCTGACTTTCTTATTTTGCACACATGGAATGCAGAGTTTGAGAGGGAAAATGATTGCCTGACTTCATAGAACCACATTTATTGTTACTAAAAGTGACTCCTGGTTAAGATTCCTTTCTTTCCTACAAGTGCCATATTACATTTTTGGTTCTGTTGGCCTGAAATACAGAGATTATTAGTGAAACACAGTACACAAGTCTGGGGAAATAGATTAGCTGGTTGAGAGCATTGCTTTCTGAGAAGTGTGGACTTTATTCCTTAGTATAGTCACTACAGGGGTTTGAGTTCAGAGAGAATGACACCATCCGAAGGAAGTGTTTAGGACTGTGATCTGTAGGATGGATTAAAGGGAATCAGAGGCTAGAGTCAGGGATTCCAGTTAGGAATTATTGATGTGTTCTAGTCTAGCATTTTCAAACTCTATTGGCAGACAAGTTACCAGGGGATCTGATGTAGTATGTTGAGGGTTAAGCCTGAGTTTCTGCATTTCTGACATCATCCAAAGTGATACAGATGCTGCTGGTGAAGGACCAAACATCGAGTGGCATGGATATAGGTAAAAAGTCATAAAGGTCTAAATTATGGTAGTGATGGTAAGAATGGAAAGAAATGTGAAAAACAATGATAAAGAAGAGTTCAGTCTTGTGGGCTAATTGGGCACTAGGAAGAAAAGGATGGGGCAGTTCAAAATCAGTCATTTTGAACTTGATTGACAAGGAGAATTATAGCTTTATTAGCGGAATAGGAGAAGTTTGCGAGAAGAGTTCTGTTGGAGCCATGTCCAGCTGAGATGGGATATCCAAAGGGAATAAGCAGCAGGCAACTGGGGACAATCTTGATGCTCAGGAGGGAGATGTGAGCTGGAGATGTAGGTCTGAGGGTAGGTGACTCATGAAGTTTGAAGTAAGAGATAAGAGAATAGATAACCAAAAAAAGCACCAAGGAAAAAGAATTGAAGATAGAACTTTTGCTTTTAAGGGATAAAAAGAGGGACAGGACAGCAAGAGGCAAAGGGAAGCAACTTCCAGGAATGTAAAGCACCCAGAGAAATACTTTGTCATGGAAGTCAAAGGAGGAGCTGATTTCAAGAGTGGCGTGGTGGAGAGTATCCCAAACACAAGAAATACATTTAAAAATTATCCTCTTGGACGGCCCTAGAGTAGGGGCTATGGCTATATGAGGGGACTTGGTTGTGGTGGTTGCAGGGCTGAGAGAAACTACTAATGTTCCTGTGGAGCTGAAGAACCAAAGTAGAATTTTATAAAAAATGTAATGGATAGAGAGGAGAAAACTTATGGTGGCAGTAAAGACTCTGATGCCATTTATGTCACGCTGATATCTTCTGATGGTCATGAATATATTGTAAAAAGAGAACATGCACTAGAGTGGCCCAGGTCAGTCTGCCAGAAATGAAACCAATGAGGGTCAGCTTCAGAGAGATCCCTTCACATGTGCTGTCAAATATATGCATGAATATTACCTACAAGGTTCGCTACACTAACAGTCCACCAACAGTCCTGAATTCCCAATTGCACCTGTAATTGCACTGGAACTGCTGATGTCTTCCTAGAT
Organism: Glaucomys volans; assembly: GCA_020662805.1. Classification (NCBI taxonomy): domain Eukaryota; kingdom Metazoa; phylum Chordata; class Mammalia; order Rodentia; family Sciuridae; genus Glaucomys; species Glaucomys volans. The sequence goes on along the minus strand of JAJEJO010004837.1, from coordinate 473,859 downwards.
GGTAAAAGAAAATAAATCATTATAAAAAGAATCATCCTCTTGGCTGCAAAACTTTGTAGATCTCTGAGGGATTCACTGATAAGTATCTTCTAAATATAGAATCATATCAGAGCAAATAGTGACACTTTGAGTTCTTCTTTACCTATCTGTATACCTTTAATTTATTTCTTCTGTCTAATTGCTCTGGCTAGAGTTTCAAGGGCAATGTTGGATAAAAGTGATGAAAGAGGGCAACCTTGTCCCGTTCCAGTTTTAGATGAAATGATTTCAGTTTTTCTCTGTTTAGAATTATGTTGGCCTTGGGTTTAGCAAATATGGCTTTTCCAATGTTGAGGTATGTTCCTATTAACCCTAGTTTTTCTAGTGTTTTGAACATGAAGGGGTGCTGTATTTTGTCAAATGCTTTTTCTGCATCTATTGAGATGATCATATGATTCTTGTTTTTAAGTTTTTTGATATGATGAATTACATTTATTGATTTCCACATGTTGAACCAACCCTGCATCCCTGGGATGAACCCCACTTGACCGTTATGCACTATCTTTTAATATATTTTAGTATGTTATTTGCCTGAATTTTATTGAGAATTTTTGCATCTGTGTTCATCGGGGATATTGATCTAAAGTTATCTTTCCTTGATGGTGTCAGAGTGATATTAGCCTCATAGAATGAGTTTGAGAGGGTTCCCTCCTTTCCTATTTCATGCAGTAATTTGAGGATTATTGGCATTAATTCTTCTTTGAAGGTCTTGTAGAACTCGACTGAGAATCCATCTGGTCCTGGGCTTTTCTTAATTGGTAGGCTTTTAGTGGTGTTTTCTATTTCATTACTCGAAATTGTTCTGTTTAAATCGTGTATGACCTCCTGATTCAGTTTAGGTAGGTCATATGTCTCTAGAAATTTGCCAATGTCTTCAATATTTTCTATTTTATTGGAGTATAAATTTCATAATGGTTTCTAATTATCTTCTGTACTTCAGTTGTGTCCATTGTGATATTTCCTTTTTCATCAAGTATTTTAGTAATTTGGGTTTTTTCTCTTTTTCTCTTCATTAATGTGACTAGGGGTTTATCAATTTTATTGATTTTTTTCAAAGAACCAAATTTTTGTTTTGTCAATTTTTTCAACTGTTTCTTTTGTTTCAGTTTCATTGATTTCAGCTCTGATTTTAATCATTTCCTGTCTTCTGTTTTTGGGTGTTAATTTGTTCTTCTTTTCCTAGGGCTTTAAGATATAGTGTTAAGTCATTTATTTGTTGAGTTTTTATTCTTTTAATAAATGAGCTCAATGCAATGAACTTTCCTCTTAGTACTGCCTTCATAGTGTCCCAGAAATTTTGGCATGTTGTATCAGTATTCTCATTTATCTCTAAGTATTTTTTCATTTCATCCTTGATTTCTTCTACTATCCATTCATCACTCAATAATGTATTATTTAGTCTCCATGTGTTAGAATAGCTTCTATTTTTTATTTCATCATTGATTTCTAATTTCAGCGTTATGATCTGATAGAATGCAGGGCATTATCTCCATTTTTTTGGACTTACTAAGAGTTGCTTTGTGGCATAACATATGGTCTATTTTAGGATCCATGTGCTACTGAGAAAAAAGTGTATTCACTCGTTGATGGATGAAATATTCTATATATGTCTATTAAGTCTAAATTATTGATTATATTATTCTTTATTTAGTTTTCGTTTAGAAGATCTGTCCAATAATGAGAGAGGTGTGTTAAGTCACCCAGTATTATTGTGTTGTGGTCTATTTGATTCTTGAAAATAAGAAGGGTTTGTTTGATGTGCATAGATGCTCCATTGTTTGGGGCATAAATATTTACAAACATTATGTCTTGCTGATGTATAATTCCCCTCAGTAGAATGAAATGACCTTCTTTGTCCCTTCTGATTAACTTTGGATTGAAGTCCACTTTATCTGATATGAGGATGGAAACCCTGCTTATTTACACAATCCATATGATTGATATGTTTTTTTCCCATCCTTTCACCTTCAGTCTGTAGATGTCTTTGCCTATGAGGTGAGTCTCTTGAAGACAGCATATTGTTGGGTCTTGGTTTTTAATCCAATCTGCAAGTCTATTTCTTTTGATTGATGAGTTTAGGCCATTAATATTCAAGGTTATTACTGAGATATGACTTGTATTCCCAGTCATTTTGGTTTATTTCTGGCTTTTAATTTGATTTTGTTTCTCCTTTGATTATTCCTTTAGTGTAATTCCTCTCTTCGCTGGTTTTCACTTTTTTATTTCACTTCATACTCATGGAATATTTTGTTCAGAATGTTCTATAATGCAGCCTTTCTAATTATGAATTCTTTTAACTGTTGTTTATCATGGAAGGTTTTTATTTCACCTTCAAATATGTAACTTAATTTTGCTGGATATAAAATTCTTGGTTGGCATTCATTTTCTTTCAGAGCTTGAAATACATTGTTCCATGACCTCCTAGCTTTGAGGGTCTGAGATGAGAAATCAGCTGAGATCTGAATTCATTTGCCCCTATACGTGATTTGCTTTTTTTCCTCTCACGGCCTTTAAGATTTTATCCTTATTCTGCATTTTAGTCATTTTTATTATAATGTGTCTTGGTGTGGGTCTGCTGTTATTTTGTATATGTGGAGGTCCTGTACTTGGAGTCAGAAAGGGAAAAGTTGCCCAATCAAAGCAGGTAGGAATGATTTCCCCAGGATGGAGGCAGCAGTGAAAATGCCAGAATGCCAGAGGTGGCATGGTGCATCCCCAGGACTGAAGTTAATGCAGTAAGGCTGGAGTTTAAAATGAGCAGACTTAGGGATGGTTGAAGATCAGACTCAGGAGATAATAAGTAGGAACCAAAGCGGGAAGGGCCTGTGTCATTCTGTTCCATATGAGGACCCATTAAATGGTTTTAAACAGGAAGGGAATAAACTCAGATACTCTTTTTGTAAAGCTCACGATGATGACAGTGTGGTGATGAGTAGATCGAAAGGAGGGAAATACTCTTTTTTTAAAAAAATGATGTATTTTCCTGACCTAACATTCTCCTTGATTTATCCTACCTGCCCTGCCCCCAACTCTCACTCACTTAATTCGTAGGCTTCTCCTCCTCTACTCATTCCCTAAGTGCTGGTGTCTACCAGGGTCCAGTCTTTGATGGTGAGGCTAATCAGAACAACAGTGGTGTAGATGTGAGATGATGGTGGAGGGAAGTGGCTCCATATGCAGTCAGTTACCTAGCAGTCTTGACAGGGAGAGGAAGTACTAGCAGGAATTGTTCTGGCTTTGAGTGTTAAGGGGGATGGTGGTGCCATTCACCAAGATAGTGGAATAGGAAGAAAATGGATATTGAAAAGATACAGTGAATGATGTTTGGACCTGCTGAGTGAGGAGATGATGGGATGTCCAGGTGAACATCAGGCCATATGAGTCTAAGGGTCAGGAAAGAGATCAGAGTTGGAGATAGAAGTTCAAATGATCAGCATATGGAACCTATTAGAAAAACAGCCAGAGAGGTGGGAGGAAAATGAGGAGATTGGGGAACCAAGAAGAGAAAGAGAGGGTCTGGGGATGTAGTTCAGTGGTAGAGTGCCTACCTAGCGTGTGTGAGGCCCTGGGTTTGATACTCATCACCACATATAAATAAACAAACAAACAAACAAATAAGGAATTGTGTCAGTCTACAACTAAAAATATATATATTTTAAAAAAGAGAAAGAGAGTGTTAGGAAGAAAAACATGGTCAACAATGCCGAATACTGTAGAGATAAGTAATGAGAGGAGTCTATTGGATTTCATAGTGAAAAGCATTGGTGATTATGGTCTTTTGTAGAAAAGCTCTTTATAGGCCTCACTATAGAAGCATTTTTATAGGGGGATGAATTTCACATTTCAGAGAACAGTTTCATGTGAAGGCAAAACCAGCATGTTACTGTGGAATCAGTGGTCACGGTAGACCAGAGAAGCAGATTGGGGAACTGGGGAGGTTGGCTAGACTCATTCTTCTGGGCATTGATGTCATGAGGCAACAGCTGTGATCCAGATGCCTAAGTCTTCAGTGAATGGTAGTGAACAGTAGTTGAGTAGATGATGACACTGAAGATGGGGTAGAGGAAAACTAGCTGATGGCATGAAAATCTGAGAGATACCTAAAATTAAGGGTAGAGGAGTGATGTTTCTGTTTGCGAGAGTGTTTGTTTTTGAGGTACTGGGGTTTGACCTCAGGGTCTCTCTACTACTGAGTTATATTTGTAACTTTTTTTAAATTTTATTTTGAGACTGGGTTATGCTAAGTTGACCAGGCTGACCTGGAATTTGCAATCCTCCTGCCTCAGCCTCCCAAGTAGCTGGGATTACAGGTGAGTGCCACCATACCCAGAAAAAGGAATGGTTTTGAAATGATATTGGGAAGGGAGAGGTAGCTTATCGTACCTTTAGTGATCAAAGTTATGAGGAAATTGTAGAAAAACTAGTATCTGAAGAAAAGAAAAATTTAAAAATAAATTCAAAGTAAAGAAAAAAAGAAACATTAGCATCTACTAGAGAATACTGTAGGGAAGCAGTGAACTCACATCTCATTGAAGGAAAGGAGGCAGAAAGAAATTCATCAGAGCTTACTTTTTGGAGTATTTGAAACCAGGATTGAGGAGTGGAGAGTAAAGAGTGAAAAGGTTTAGGAGAGAAAAAAGCAACAGGTACTTGGTTCAACAAGAGGAAAAGCAGAGCAGTATGGAGATGAGCTTATGGGAGAGCAGGCAATTGTTAGAGACTTACATATTGAAAAGTGACCAAGGAAAACACAGTGGTAATCCTAGTGAGGTTTGCCTTTGTGTTAGTCAAAGTTTCTGTCACTATGACAAAACACCAGAGAAAAACAATTCGGAGGAGGAGGAGAGACTTTTGGCTCAAGGTTTCAGTCCATGGTCACTTGACTCTGGTTCTTTTTTGTTGTTGTTGTTTTGTTTTGTTTTGTTTTTTGGTGTGGGGGCAATCCTGTGGTAATGCAGACCATCATGGTGGGGAGCACATGGTGGAGGAGGCTGTTCACCTCATGGAGACAAGGAAAAGACAGAGAAAGAGAGACCTGGAACAAATGACCTTCAAGAGCACCCCCCAGTGACATACTTCCTCCAACTAGGCTCTACATTCTATAGTTTCCTCCACCTCCCAGTAGTCCATTCAGTTATAAGCCCATCCAATTAATCCATTGATGAGATCAGAGCCCTCATGATCCAATCACTTCCCCATGCCCCACTATTGAACATTGCTTCATTAGGGATGAGGCCTTCAACACATGAAGCTTTGGGACACTCTCCACATTTTTAGATTTCTAATATGAGTCCTAGGGATCCCTGATGGGTGGCAGGAGGCAGGCTTCCCTACAAATAATAGACTGACTGATCTGATTCTGTTTTTGAGGGACTCCTAGCCCAGATGGCACTAGTCCAGTGGAATTTTTTTGTTTCCCCCAAACCTTATTGTGTTGGAAACAGGTCTAACCCCTGGGGTATGGGAAGCCTCTTTGGAAAGAGTCGCCCACGGTCTGACTTGACGTTGACTGAGAAAACACCATAGGATCTGGTGATAGCATGATGGAGTAATTGTTGAAGGAAGAATCCAGGCTGGGAGGGATGAAAGAGTGAGTGGGTGGTGAGCTTAGTCAGCACACACTGCAGTTTTAAGAATTGTGGCTTCAGAATACTGTACCTTAATGCCGCAGGGCTTTGCTATTTACAATGCTTTAAGGTACCTGAGGAGGCAGAGAAGCAATGCACCAAGTATGAAGGTAGAAGGTGGGCGTGACTAATTAGCGAGACCTGTCTACACTTGGGACATGAAAGGCATTTCAAGCTGACCCACCAAGAAGCTGTGTCTCTGACTCAGCCAGTCAATTCTCTTCTTCCTCTCATGTTTTAGTTTCCTGTCTTTTCTCAGGATGGTGTAGTAGAGTTAGGCAGGTCTGAATTTGAGTCTATGCCTGGACTCTTGTCTCTTTCTAAACTCTTCCTAGGCATTTTTTTTTTTTTCCTAGCACTGGGGATGGAACCCAGTATGCTCTTTAACTGAGTTACATCCCCATACCTTTTTATTTTTTATTTTGAGACAGGGTCTTGCTAGGATGACCTCAAACTTTTGATCCTCCTGCCTCAGCCTCCCCAGTGACTGGGATAACAGGCATGCACCACTGTGCCCCGGATCTAGATATACTTTTAATGTTTCCTGGAGTCCTGGTTTTCTTATCTGTAAACTGAGAACAAGTTATCTTCTAAAGGCTAGAACCCTCTCTGGTCACCATTTTCCTATCTGCTGCCTCTCACCTGTCTTCATCTCCCTCTTTCCTTCATTCCTTCTCATTGAAAAACATTTTTAAGCATATAGTATGGTACCTTATCTTTTGCCTGGAATTTAAATTGGTTCTTTGTACTGTCTTGTCTATGAAAATTTCTATCTATACCAACTGGAAGGTTTAAATGTTGGCATAGGAATTTTGTGCTTTGGTAGCTTATTGGTGAATGGTAAATTGAATAGTTGTGTGTTTGAAGTACCAGAAAGAGAAAGTGTTGGGAAGACTCATAGGAACATTGAACATTTGAAGAAAGAGTCATATGAAAAAAAATTTAGGGTGGTGGTATTGGGGGCCTCACATATGCTAGACAAGTACTCCAGTACTAAGCAACATTTCTCAACCCAAGAAATTAACCTTTTTTTCCCCCAGTACTGGGGATTGAACTCAGGACCTTGAACATGCCAGGCAAATGCTCTACCACTGGGCCATATCCCTGTATACATATGCATATCTATATAGAAGTATAGATATATAGTTGTATGTGTACCACCGCTCTTTCTCCTTTCTTCTCACTACTATTTATTCACATATCTATATGTTATATAGATATGTAGATCTGTCTATCTATCAATCATCTATCTATCTATCTATCTATCTGGCAGATAAGTTTGCCCATCTCCTTCTTGGTTGAACCATGCTGCTCATTAACTTGGCTCCAATGTCTCCGAGTCATTGTTAGGTCCTAGCAGCTCTGAAGTTCCTTGTTTCCAAGATGCCATGAGAAAAGCGGATTTATCCACACACCTCTGCATCTACCATTTTTGCTTGTGTTCCTAAGAATGCTGGGCCTGGCCTTTTCTTTTCTAAACTGTCAGAACATGTCCCCAGTTGGCAGAGATCTTTGTAAACACTCACGTTCATGTTTGAATTCTCATTGCCAGTGGCATTGGAAAATAGAAAGAGATACATTGTTTTTTCCTTGTAAGCTTCTACATGGATGGGAATTCAGTAATGGCTTCGGTTTCTGTGCTTCACAAACACAAGGAAAAAAAAAATTTTTTTTTCAGTGCTGAGGATGAAACCCAGGACTGTGTGCATGCTACCACTGAGCTGCACCCCGGCCCCCACATGAAATATTTTAAAATTGTGGCCTGGAATGTAGTTTTGCTTTTTCTGCCAGTACCACCGCTCTTTCTCCTTTCTTCTCACTACTATTTATTCCTTATTCCTTATTTTCTTTCTTTCTCTCTCTCTCTCTCTTTTTTTTTTCCTGCAGTACTGGGGATTAATAAACCCAGGGCCTTGTGCTTGTGAAGCAGGCACTCTACCAACTGAGCTATATCCCCAGCCCTTCTTATTTTCTTTTGATTGTTTTGGAGGGGGTGTCATTTCTTTTGGTCTCTCTTCCTTCTTCATCTATACTATATATTTCTCTTGTTTTCAGCTTTGAACTTAAGACTTTTAAATTAAGTGTAAAAAGATTCCTTTATTTCTTAACACCATTGAAGGATACATTTCCCAATCAGATCTCCTTGTGTTGCGTTTTGAAGAGGATTTCATATCAGAGTCTGGAAAACTTTCATAGTTGTAAACTTTAGAATATCATTTCCAGGTCAACTTTGATCTTATATGCCAAGTTCATTGGTGAGGGGGAAATTGTATCTTTCACATCTAAATCAATAACTAGTGTTCCAAAGGAAACTTCAAAGTTTTGCTTTATATTTTTAAGAAAGGGTAATTCCTACAGTGTCAAAGAAAGGAGACGTCAGGAGAAGCCAGAATCCCTTTGTTTAGGATGTGGTCTAGTTACTGGATTTTCCTTGTCCTTTTTTCCTCTCTCTGAATAAATGTGAAGTCTTTTTTTTTTTTTTTTTTTTTGGTCTCTCTCAAGAGACACTTTCACTATATTCCTTCAGATGCCTGTTTTTGATTTAGAGAAGTCAACACATAGTGGCTCAAATGTCCTTAGGTTTGGTGTTCATTCCTTCCAGCTTTTCATGTTTCAACTTTTGCGGGGCCTGGCGTACATCCACCACCAACACGTTCTTCACAGGGACCTGAAACCTCAGAACTTGCTCATCAGTCACCTGGGAGAGCTCAAACTGGCTGATTTCGGTGAGTCGCCCCTCAGGCCTCTTTCTGGGCTGCAAACAATGGTGCTTTTGTGTGTATTGACTCTGTCCTGGCCTTTGAAAACTTGGGGGCTGGGAAGGAGATGCCCAGTGAGGATATCAGATAATTGCAATCCAGGAAGTGCGAGGCAAGAAAGAGGGAGATCAGCAGTTTCCTAGGACTCCATCAAGCCCCAATCTAGTCGGATCCCCCAAAACTTAGGCATCCCTTACTACCTTGCTGCCATTTTTGAATGTGGTGGCATTGGCAGAGTAGACTCTACTCAGCAGGTTTCCCTACATCCAAGTGGATATTACAAATTCTATCAGAACAGGTCAAGGTTATCCCAGGACAAAGAGGTTAACTCCAGACTACAGCACAGACTCCTGTAGGAATGGACATTTTTCCTGCTCACCTAAATATCTTCAGAAGTGTGACCGTGTTCCCATCAAAGTGACACAGATTCCCTCTGAGTATCACTCTTATCTTTCTATTTTAGCACTTATTGCAGTTTATACTTATATTCACACACCAACAACACACACACACACACACACACACGTGCATGCAGGTACATACCAATGCACACACCCATGCACCCACACAAATGTATATATGTAAAACTTTCTCTCCTCCACTAGAGCATGAGCATTATGAAGGCATCTGGGAATGGTTTTGCTTATCATTTTATCTCTGGTTCCCTATACCATACTAGGTGCTCAATAAATGCTTGTTGATGAACAGGTTCCTTGAGAGCGGAGGAACCACTTGTCTCTGTTTGGCAAATGTCAAATGCTGGTGCTGTAGCTGTAGGACTTTATTAGGAAATAGGAGCATTCATCCTGACATATAAGCATCTAATAGACATTCATTTACCACTTCTCTACAATGGTGAATCCTCTTTTAAGGATTTTTCTGAATTACAAATCATATGGATCATGTGAAATAAACAGCTGACAAAAATACTCTCATTTTGTAGAACATGCTTGAGAGAAAAGCATCTCAGGTCCTAATAAACTAAATAATTTGGATCAGCAGTCCCCACCATTTACCTATGAAACTGGGGGTTCCTGGACTACAAAAATGGAGGGTGGACATATTAGTCCTAAATGCAGTTAGTACCATTGCTGTTGCAGAGACCACAAATTACAGAGGTGTGGCATGTTAGAAGCTACCTGACCACACAGTCGGAGCTCATATGGTGGCCCCTGGTGTCCTGGCCCAGGCTTTGTCTGTCTATGGCTCCACCGTCCTCACGACATTTTTTCGGTTGCCACCTTGGGCTCAGCACAGCTCAGAGAAAGAGAAAAGGGAAGCAGAACACTCCACTCCTCCACTAGGACGTGACCCAGAAGTTCACACATTATCTCTAGTTACATCATGTGGGCAAGAACTTGGTCAACTGACCACTCTTAGCCTCCAGGAATTCCACACCCAGCTACAAAGCAGTCAAGCTTTGGGAAATCCTCTTGGTCAAGGGTCAAGGGTCAGTAGAGTTGAGAGGTTCCATTAAAATCTCCCAAGGTTGATGTGTTATTTTTTTAAATGCTGTTTACACTGCCAGTCACTCTTTCCTTGGTAGAGTGAATCACGGTGCCTCCCAGAAGGGCCACCACAATGGGTTCTATGGTTTTCCCCTTTGGGCAGGTCTTGCTCGGGCCAAGTCCATTCCCAGCCAGACATACTCTTCGGAAGTCGTGACCCTCTGGTACCGGCCTCCGGATGCTTTGCTGGGAGCCACTGAGTATTCCTCTGAGCTGGACATATGGTAAGAGCTGGTGCCAAAAATGATGAAAATGTGAGTCACCCTACCGTGAGGGTTGCTTGATTATCTGGAATACAGGTGACATGGTAACTCTAATAAGGACAATCACTAACGTTTATATTAGAGAGAACTTAGGTGTTTCAAATGCATATCTCATTTGATTTTTGCAATCAGTCTATGAGTTTTTATGTTAAAGAAACAGATCCAGAGAGGTCTTGCCCAAGGGATCTTCTGCATCCAGCGCTCTTTCTGCTACTTCCCTCCTTCCCTTTTTTCAGTCTTTTGTCTTTTCTCCTCCTTAACACCTCTGTCCTCAGAAAAACACATAAACCCCCAATGACAGGCAGATGCAAACACACACAACTTCACCCACACTTTCGCTTGTGCCCAAACATAGTGCACAACCTGGTGGGAAAGGCATAAAGACTAAGATCGGGGGACCCCATATTCATGCCAACTCTATTTCTTTATATTTTTGGGGGGCACCCAGGGGTCCTTAACTGCTGAGTCAGATCCCCAGCCCTTTTAATATTTTATTTAAAGACAGGGTCTCAGTGAGTTGCTTAGGGCCTCGCTAATTCGCTGAGGTTGTCTTTGAACTTGCAATCCTCCTGCGTCAGCCTCCCAAGCTGCTTGGGATTACAGGCATGTGCCATTGTGCTCAGCTTTATTTCTAATCAGTTAATCTGGATTCTGATATTTTGATAAAGTCATATATCTTTTTTGTGTGTGTTTCTTCATTTTAAAAATGAGGGTCAAAAGTTCTCCCCATCAGGGGTTAAATGGAACAGTAGTGTAAGTATAAGAACCAGACAGATACTGTAAGTAGATCCACATCATTAGGGTGACTCTTGGGTTGAGGGGGTACATGGTAAGAACGGGACCTCGGGTACTCATCATCTAGGAACAGTGATGTTATGCACTCTGGGTGTTGTTCCTGGAGAGAGCCCATCATTTGAGAGCCACAGTCAGACAGTGAACTCTTTTAAGGGATAAAATGCACGGACCTCTTCCAAGGCTTTAGAAGAAAGGGTTTATATAAATACAGGCTCTGTTTTTAAAAATCAATAAAATATTTTTAAAAAAATTAAACAGTGCACTAAAAGGCTGATGTAAGCTTTTAGATTTCCCAACAGGTTGAAAAAGGTTGCAGAAATTTTCCTCCAGTGTATCTAGAGTCACGGATTTTTGATACATGGTACCATTTCTAGAAATATTACCTGCTAGTCAACCCTACCGAAACTGTCAGCTTTCCCTGCTCTGCACTGTCACTTCAAAGGCTTCAGCAGGCTCAGGCATGCTCGGCTCACAATGATGTCTTCCTGGTTGTGTTTCACAGGGTGAAACTTCTACCCATCAATTTTAAACTTTCTTTTATTATAGAATATTTAAAACGTTCAGATATACAGAAAACACATATGTAGATCAGTGATTCTTAACCAGGGGTAATTTTGCTCCCCAGGGAAAATTTGGCAATGTCTGGAGACATTTTTTGTTGTCGAGGCTGTGCGTATGGGCCGGGGTGGGGTGGATTGCCACCAGCATCTAGTGGGTAGAAAGATCAGGGATGCTACTAAATATCCTACAGTGCAAAAGGCAGCTCCCTACAGCAAGATTTATCCAGCCCCAATTGTCAGTGGTGTAAAGATTGAAAAAGCTGATACAGATTAAAAAGCATAATACAGTAAACTGCCTGAACCCACTACCCTGCGTAACAGCTAGAACTTAATATTGTCAATCAGCTTGTGTGTCTTTACCATCAACTGGCCGCTCCACTGGATGGGTGTCCACCTGAATTTTATTTTAGTTTATTTTTTGATCCTATTCCCTTGCCCCTTTTAAAAATAGTATCTTGCCGGGTGCAGTGGTGCATGCCTATAATCCCAATGGCTCTGGAGGCCAAGGCAGGAGAATCTCAAGTTCAAAGCCAATCTCAGCAACTTAGTGAGGCCCTAAGCAACTCAGCAAGACCCTGTCTCTAAATAAAATACAAAATAGGGCTGGGGATGTGGCTCAGTGGTTAAGCAACTCTGGGTTCAATCCTCAGTAATAATAATAATAATAATAATAGTAATTATAATAATAATAAAAATAGTATCTTCACATTTTACTTGATTTCTTAAAAATATTATTTTGTTTTACCTACTTTTGAGCTTTTATAAAAATGGGATTACATTGTTTAGTCTTCTGTGACTTGTTCTTTTTCTCATGCAACTTTTCTAAGATTCATAACATTGATCTATGTAGCTATACTTTATTTCCTGTTGTTGAACATTTTGATTATTTTCTTTGTTTTTGTTTTGATTTGTTTTGTTTTGGGTTTTTTTCTGCTATTTTGAAAAGAATTGGTATTTATTTTTAAGGGTTTCTTTAGGATGCTTATCTAGGGATAAATGTACTATGTCCCAGGAGATGTAAACATTCAATTTTATAAAATAGTGCTAGATTGTTTTCCAAGGTGGTTATAATAGTTGATATGCAAGCAGTGGATTATAGCTCCTACTCCATATCTGTACCACTTTGCAATATCAGAATTCTTAATTCTTGGGGCTGGAGTTGTAGCTCAGTGGAAGAGTGCTTGCCTAATGTGTGAGGTACTGGGTTCGATTCTCAGCACCGCACATAAATAAAATAAAGGTCCATCAGTAACAAAAAAATATTTTTAAAAAAGAATTCTTTGGTTCTTGCTCATCAAGTGTGTAGAATGTTTTCGTATTGTGATCTAAATCTGCATTTCCCTGATCACTAATGAGGTTGGACATCTTTTCATGGATGATCTGCCATTATGTTTTCTTTTCTGTGATCGACTTATTCATGTCTTTTGTTCATTTTCTGTTGTTCTCTCTGTTGCCCCCCCTTCTTTGTTGATTAACAGGAGTTCTTCATATTTTCTGGATTTTAATCTTTTATCAGTTATGTGTCTTGCAAGTAGCCTTTCTCAGTTCAGGGCTTATGTTTTCATGTCTTGATGTCCTTTTGGACAAAGGTCTTAATTTTAATATTGATGACCTTATCAATCTTTTCTTTTATGTTTATCCCTTTTTATTTCTTACATAAAAAGTCCTTCCTTCCTTCCCTTAGGTGAGAATGATATTGTCTAATAGATGCTTTTAAAAATTGAACAGTTGTGTGTGTGTGTGTGTGTGTGCGTGCTCACACGCACATACACACATGCACATGACTGGGGATTTGCACAGGATACACAAGCACTCTCTCCCTGAGCTACATTTCCAGTTCTTTAAAATACGTACATTTTATTTTGAGATAGTTAAGTTGCCTATGCTGGTCTTGAGTTTTTGTTTTTCCTGCCTCAGCCTCCCGAGTAGCTGGGGTTACAGGAGTGTGACATAATGCCTGGTCAAAGGTTTAAAAAGTTTTTCTTTGCACTTTCAATCTTGGATGCATTGACTTTCGTACATGCTAACCAACTGTCTCACTCACTTCTTCAGTGATGTGCATGGCAAATATCTTACATATTAAGTTTCCATAAATGTATAAGTCTGTTTCTGGGTTCTCTTTGCTATACCACTGGGGTCAATTTATCTGTCCTAACTTATATAGCATTATAAAAAAAATTAATAGGTTGTCTGACAAGTCTCCTTACCTACTTTGTCTCCTCCTTCAAGAGTGTCTGGATGATCACACATCTAAAAGCCCAGCTACTCAGGTGGCTAAGGCTAGGGGATTGAAGGTTTGAGCCCAGCTGGTCAACATAACAAAAACGTCATCTTAAAAAAAAAGTCTTGATGATTTTTCTCTTCTGATTTTTCATATAAGTTTTAGTTTCATAAAAATTCTTCATATGATTTTCACTAGAATTATGTGGAATTTCTAGAGTACTTTGAGATTAATACCCATAATATTGCCTTCCAGTTTTTGAACATTCTGTATCTCTCCATTTAGTTATTCTTTAGTGACTTTTGGTAAAATTTTATAATTTTCTTTTAATCTAAGTTCTTACACATCTAAAATAAAGATTCTTTTTTAAAATTTTATTTATTGATTTATTTTTAATTTGCTTATTGATTCATTGAGCACAAATGGAGTACAGCTATTGTTTCTCTGGTTGTGCACAAAGTAGAATCACACCATCTGTGCATTCATACATGTACACAGGGCAATGATGTCTGTCACACATTCTGTTATTATTCTTACCCCCCGACCCTGACCCCACCTCTCCCTTCCCTCTATGCTATCTATCCTTCCTCCATTCTTGCCACCCTTCCCCACCGCATTATGCATCATCATTCATTTATCAGAGAGACTATTCAGCCTTTGGATTTTTGGGATTGGCTGATCTCACTTAGCATCATCCATTTACCTACAAATGCCATAATTTTATTCTTCTTTATGGCTGAGTAATATTCCATTGTGTATATATACCACAGTTTCTTTAGCCATTCATCTATTGAAGGGCACCTAGGTTGGTTCCACAATCTAGCTATTGTGAATTGAGCAGTTATGAACATTGATGTGGCTGCATCACTGTAGCAATCTGATTTTAAGTCCTTTGGGTGTTGGCCAAGGAGTGGGATAGCTGGGTCAAATGGTGGATCCATTCCAAGTTTTCTAAGGAATCTCCACACTGCTTTACAGAGTGGCTGCACCAACTTGCACTCCCACCAGCAATGTATGAGTGTACCCTTTTCCCCACA
>JAJEJO010004837.1:344311-458950 GCA_020662805.1 Glaucomys volans | reverse complement strand
AAATCTGTTGATTGCTTGTAGATCTTCCTCTGTAAAGTGTTTGTTCATTTCCTTGGCCCATTTATTGATTGGGTTATTAGTGTTCTTGTAAAGATTTTTGAGTACTTTGTAGATTCTGGAGATTAGTGCTCTATCTGAAGTGTGTGTAGCAAAGATTTTCTCCCACTCTGAAGGCTCTTTCTTCACGTTGCAGAGAAAAAGCTTTTTCCTTTGCTGAGAAAAAGCTTTTTAGTTTGAATCTATCCCAATCATTGATTCCTGCTTTTATTTCTTGCGCTTTGGGAGTCATGTTAAGGAAATCTGGTCCTAGGCCAACATGATGAAGATTTGGACCTATTTTCTCTTCTATTAGGTGCAGAGTCTCTGGTCTAATTTCTAGGTCCTTGATCCACTTTGAGTTGAGTTTTGTACAGGGTGAGAGATATGGGTTTAGTTTCATTTTGCTGCATATGGATTTCCAATTTTCCCAGCACCATTTGTTGAAGAGGCTGTCTTTTTCTCCATTGTATGTTTTTGGCTCCTTTGTCAAGTATGAGATACCTGTATTTATGTGGGTTTGTCTCTGTGTCCTCTATTCTGTACCATTGATCTACCTGTCTATTTTGGTGCCAATACCATGCTGTTTTTGTTACTATTGCTCTGTAGTATAGTTGAAGGTCTGGTATTGTGATACCCCCTGCTTTGCTCTTCTTGCTAAGGATTGCTTTAGCTATTCTGGTTCTCTTATTCCTCCAAATGAATTTCATGATTGCTCTATTTCTATGAGGTCCATCATTGGCATTTTAATTGGAATTGCATTGAAGTTGTATAGCGCTTTTGGAAGTATGGCCATTTTGACAATATTAATTCTGCCTATCCAAGAACATGGGAGATCTTTCCATCTTCTCAGATTCTCTTTAACTTCTTTCTTTAGTGTTCTGTAGTTCTCATTGTAGAGGTCTTTCACTTCTTTTGTTAGATTGATTCCCAGGCATTTTATTTTATTTGAGGTTATTGTGAATGTGGTAGTTTTCCTAATTTCTCTCTCAGAGGATGCATCACTTACGAATAAAAATGCATTGGATTTATGAGCATTAATTTTATATCCTGCTACTTCACTGAATTCATTTATGAGTTCCAGAAGTTTTCTGGTGGAATTCTTAGGGTCTTCTAAATAGAGAATCATATCATCAGCAAATAGGGATAGTTTGAGCTCTTCTTTTCCTATTTGTATTCCTCTAATTTCTTTGGTCTGTCTAATTGCTCTGGCTAGAGTTTCAAGAACAATGTTGAATAGTAGTGGCGAAAGAGGGCATCCCTGCCTTGTTCCAGTTCTCAGGGGGAATGCTTTCAATTTTTCTCCATTTAGAATGATGTTAGCTGTGGGCTTAGCATAGAAAGCCTTTACAATGTTAAGGAATGTCCCCACTATCCCTATTTTTTCTAGTGTTTTGAGCATGAAGGGGTGCTGTATTTTATCAAATGCTTTCTCTGCATCTATTGAAATAATCATGTGGTTCTTGACCTTAAGTCTGTTGATGTGGTGAATTACATTGATTGATTTCCGGATGTTGAACCAACCTTGCATCCCTGGGATGAAACCCACTTGATCATGGTGCACTATCTTTTTAATATGCTTTTGTATGCGATTCGCTAAAATTTTGTTAAGAATTTTTGCATCTATGTTCATTAGAGATATGGGTCTGAAATTTTCTTTCCTTGATGTGTCCTTCTCTGGTTTTGGTATCAGGGTGATATTAGCTTCATAGAATGAGTTTGGAAGGGTTCCCTCCTCCTCTATTTCATGAAATACTTTGAGGAGTATTGGAATGAGCTCTTCTTTGAAGGTCTTGTAGAACTCGGCTGTGAATCCATCTGGTCCTGGACTTTTCTTTGTTGGTAGGCTTTTGATGACTTCCTCTATTTCATTGCTTGAAATTGATCTATTTAAGTTGTGTATGTCCTCCAGATTCAGTTTGGGTGGCTCATATGCCTCTAGGAACCTGTTGATGTCTTCCAGGTTTTCTATTTTGTTGGAGTATAAATTTTCAAAGTAGCTTCTTATTATATTTTGTATTTCAATTGTGTCTGGTGTAATATTTCCATTTCCATCACGAATTTTAGTAATCTGGAGTTTCTCTCTCCTTTTCTTTGTTAGCGTGGCTAAGGGTTTATCAATTTTGTTTATTTTTTCAAAGAACCAACTTTTTGTTTTGTCAATTTTTTGAATTGTTTCTTTTGTTTCAATTTCATTGATTTCAGCTCTAATTTTGATTATTTCCTGTCTTCTGCTACTTTTGGTGATGATCTGTTCCTCTTTTTCTAGGGCTTTGAGCTGTAGTGTGAGATCATTGATTTGTTGACTTTTCATTCTTTTATTAAATGCACTCCATGCAATGAATTTTCCTCTTAACACTGCTTTCATAGTATCCCAGAGATTTTGATATGTTGTATCTTTGTTCTCATTGACCTCTAAGAATCTTTTAATTTCCTCCCTAATGTCTTCTGTTATCCATGCATCATTCAATAGCATATTATTTAATCTCCAGGTATTGGAGTAGTTTCTGTTTTTAACTTTATCATTGATATCTAATTTCATTCCATTATGATCTGATAGTATACAAGGTAGTATCTCTATGTTTTTGTATTTGCTAAGAGTAGCTTTGTGGCATAACATTTGGTCTATTTTAGAGAAGGAACCATGAGCTGCTGAGAAGAAAGTGTATTCGCTTTTTGATGGATGGAATATTCTATATGTGTCTGTTAAGTCCAAATTAGCGATTGTGTCATTGAGTCCTATGGTTTCTTTGTTCAATTTTTGCTTGGAAGATCTGTCCAACGGTGAGAGAGGAGTGTTAAAGTCCCCCAGTATTATTGTGTTTTGGTCTATTTGGTTCCTGAAATTGAGAAGGATCTGATTGACATACATGGATACACCATTGTTTGGTGCATAAATATTTATGATTGTTATGTCTTGCTGATTTATGCTTCCTTTAAGCAGTATGAAATGTCCTTTATCCCTTCTGACTAACTTTGGCTTGAAGTCTGCTTTATCTGAAATGAGGATGGAAACTCCTGCTTTTTTACTCAGTCCATATGCATGGTATGTTTTTTCCCAACCTTTCACCTTTAGTCTGTGGGCATGTTTTTCTATGAGATGAGTCTCTTGAAGGCAGCATATTGTTGGGTCTTTCTTTTTAATCCAATCTGCCAGTCTATGTCTTTTGATTGATGAGTTTAGGCCATTTACATTCAGGGTTATTATTGAGATATGACTTGTATTTCCTGCCATTTTAGATTTTTTGGGGTTTTAGCTTAACTTTGTTTCTCCTTTGATTGACTCTTTCTTTAGGGTAATTCCTCCCCATGTTGACTGAGATTGTTGTTTTTCATTTCTTCCTCTTCGAATATTTTGTTGAGAATGTTCTATAGGGCAGGCTTTCTCTTTGTGAATTCTTTAAGCTTTTGTTTATCATGGAAGGATTTTATTTCATCATCAAATCTGAAGGTAAGTTTTGCTGGGTATAAGATTCTTGGTTGGCATCCATTTTCTTTCAGAGCTTGAAATATGTTGTTCCAGGCCCTTCTTGCTTTTAGGGTCTGGGCTGAGAAATCTGCTGATATCCGTATTGGTTTCCCCCTGTAGGTAATCTGATGTTTTTCTCTCGCCACCTTTAAAATTCTATCTTTGTTTTGTATGTTAGGTATTTTCATTATAATGCGCCTTGGTGTGGATCTGTTGTAATTCTGTGTGTTTGGTGTCCTGTAAGCCTCTTGTAATTGATTTTCTATCTCATTCATCATATTTGGGAAATTTTCTGATATTATTTCATTGAACAGATTATTCATACCCTTGGTTTGTATCTCTGTGCCTTCCTCAATCCCAATAACTCTTAAATTTGGTCTTTTCATGATGTCCCATATTTCTTGGAGGTTTCGTTCAAGATTCCTAACCATCTTCTCTGTTTGTTCAACTTTGTTTTCAAGATTAAATATTTTGTCTTCATTGTCTGAGGTTCTGTCTTGCAAGTGATCTATTCTGTTAATTAGGCTTTCTATTGTGTTTTTAACTTGGTTTATTGTTTCCTTCTTTTCCTTGTTTCCTTCAAGGATTTCTGTTTGTTTTTTTCTCAGAACTTCTATCTCTTTATTGAAATGATTTTTTGCTTCCTGCAATTGCTCTAGTAGCTGATTATTCATAGCCTGAATCTGCTCTCTCGTCACATCATTCTCTTCTCAGATCATTTTAATTATGAACATTCTGAACTCCCTTTCTGTCATTCCTTCTACCATGCTGTCTTTGGGTTCTCTTGATATATCATCTAGATTTGTTTGGGATACTTTCTTCCCGTGTTTTCTCATGTTGCTCATGTATCTTCCCCTCTAGTAGTGCAAATCAGAGGGATTGCGATTTTCCTGTAATGACTTAAAGTGTCCCTGCAGATTTCCAGTAACTCACCTGATGTTTGAGAGGTGCTTGATCAAGCGGTGACCCAAGAAAGCTGCTGTCCCACTTCCTCCAGTTTGGGAATGATCAATGCTTCTGGGCAGAGGCAGCCTGGTGTTGATAGACAATCAGATACAGCAAGGTGCTAGACCCCGGGCCAGAGTGTGGACCTGGGCACTAGACCAAGTTGGGGTGGGAGCACAAAACTGTGCTCAGTGATGGAGACACTGGGCTTGAGATCCCAGGCAGGCCTGAGCTCCTCGCTGGGGGTTCAGTTGGTGGCAGGTGGTCACTCTCTGCCAGGGAAAGTGTAAAATAGCGCCGAAGGGCCCAAACTCCCTGCTGGAGGTGGCGATTCCCTCCACTCCAGGCCAGACCTCCCCAGGAGACGCCTCCCAGTGGCAGGGAAGACTGGAGCTCAGCTCTGAGGACTCAGGCAGTCCCAGATGGTTGCCCTCTGCCAGGGAAGCTGCAAAATGGTGCCGGTGGGTCCAAACTCACTGCCGGAGCCAGAGACTCCAGCCCCTCCAGGCCCTAAAATAAAGATTCTTATCCAGGTTTATAGTACACACTTGTAATCCCAGCTACTTGGAAGCCTGAGGCAGAAAGGATCCCAAGTTCTAGGCCCGTTGGGCAACTCAGCAAGACCCTGACTCAGAACAAATTAAGAAGTTCTGGGGAAGTAGATCAGTGGTGGCGTAGTATGGGGTCCTGGGTTCAATCACCAGTACTACAAGAAGAAAAACAAGTAGAAGTTCTTGTAAGTCTACTTTATGGTTCCTTTGGTTCTTATTTAGGGTGTGTTTTCCCATGTGTGTTTAGTTGGTTTTGATAGTGATGTTAATTTGCCTTGGAATTTTATTTGTGGAATTTCTTTGAGGTTTTAAATGAGGTGAGTCTTTCAGAGAGGATTTGTATTTGATGACACTGGGGATAGTCCTCAAAAGAAATTTACTAGCTGGGGATGTAGCTCAGTTGGTAGAGTGCTTGTCTTGCAAGCACAGGGCCCTGGGTTCAATCCCCAGCACTGCAAAAACAAAACAAAAAAAACCCAAAAAAGAAACCCCTGCTTTCTGGGGTGGGAGGGTAAGAATAATAACAATGAGACAGACATCATTGCCCTGTGTACATGAATGAATGCATAGATGGTTGACTCTACTTTGTGTACAACCAGAGAAACCATAGCTGTACTCCATTTGTGTACAATGAATCAAAATTAAATAAATTTTAAAAAAAGAAATTTACTAATGTATTTTATTAATTGCATTAAATACTTATTAATGTAGTTTTAGCTACATATTGCTCTACTGCCTTGATCTTGACTTCTTTACACCACGGTCTACTAAAAAGAACTAGGTATCTTTGGATGAATAGTTGGGCAGGGTATGCAGCCAGGAGCACCTTACAAAGTGATCCACAAGGATGAGGGTGTGTCAAAAGGATGTAGCTCAGGGCTAGATGGTTTGCCTAGTATGATGAGGTCTTGGACTTGATTTCCATCATTGCAAAAACAAAAAAAGACATGGGAATTGGTTTGGCCCTGGCCAAATCTAGGGCAATTTTGACATCAAAGTGAATGACAAGAGTAATGGATTATAATCTATTGAATAAAATAAGAATACGTATGATCACACTAAAGATACCTAGCTAGTTAGGTAGGTAAGAAGGGAAGTACCTCCCTACAGTAGAATGCCAATTCATAACTGAAGAAGAAATAATAGAGTTGGAAAATCACTATTTTACAACCAGTATGGGAATAATTGGTTGAAACAAGAATCATCAGTGCTAAACTAGAGGGGGAAAGTTTGTTGAGGATTAAGATATTTACATAGTCTCAAAGTACCTCTTCATATATCACTTAATTACAAAGAAACGAAATAGTGACCTTATAGTAGAGAAATGTGACAGACAACCTCTGAACCAAGTAATGAAAGTTCATGTAATGAATAACACTATGGATATCACATGCCTCTGAACATGATGCTCTGAGAAGGTTGTCACTTCATTTGTCTGATATTACCAAAAAACAGAGCCTGAATCTAATCATGAGGAAACAAGAGATAAACCCAATTTAAGAACATTCTACAAAACTTGGAATGGAACCACCATGATTCAGTTATCCTATTCCTCAATTTATACCCAAAGGACTTAAAATCAGCATACTATAGTGAGGCAGCCACATTAATATTTGTAGCAACTCAATTCACAATAGTTAAACTATGGAACTAGGTGCCCTTCAACAGATGAATGGATAAAGAAAATGTGGTATATATACACAATGGAATATTACTCAACCTTAAAGAAGAATGAAATTATGGCATTTGCTGATAAATGGATGGAAATGGAGAATATCATGCTAAGCGAAAAAAGATAATCCCCCAAAACCAAAGGCAGAATGCTTTCTCTGATACGTGGATGCTAATTCACAATAAGGGGGTGGATGCTAATTCACATCCCCCCCTCTAGGGATGAATAGAGGTACTTTGGATTAGACAGAGGGTAGAGAAGGCAGGGGAGAGGGTCTGGGGGTAGGAAGGATAGTAGAATGAATTGGACATTATTACCCTATGTGCATATATGACTCCATAACTGGTGTAACTCATGAGAAGTTATACTCTATTATGTATGTTGTGTCAAAATGTATTCTACTGTCATGTGTAACTAATTAGAACAACAACAACAAAAAAGAACATTTTATAAAAGTAGCCAGCCTGGTCTATGCTGTTTAAAAGGTCAAGGTCTGTTTGTTTGTTTGTTTGTTTGGAGGGCAGGTGCTAGGAATAAATAGAACCCAGGACCTCACACATGCTAGACAAATGTTCTACGACTGAGCTACATACCTAGGCCCTGGATCTAGGTTTTGAAAGCAAAGAAGGATGTAGGAACTGTTTCCTATTAAAGGAAACTGCAGAGACATGTCAACTAAATGCATTGCACACTGCGAGATTGGATCCTAGGGGAAATGGAGCTACAAAGAATATTATGGGGACAATAGGTTCAATTTAAACACAAATTATGGATTAGTGATTTGTGATCAATGCTAAAATTCCTGATTTTGATAAATGTATTGTTATTATATAAGAGAATGTTTTTGTTCTTAGAAAATAACCTAGCTGGGGCTGGGGTTGTGGTTCAGTGGTAGAGCACTTGCCTAGCATATGTGAGGCACTGGGTTCGATTGTAAGCACCACATAAAAATAAATAAATAAATAAAAATAAGGTTCATCCACAACGACAACAAAAAAACTATATATACATATATAAAATATAGCTATATATAAAACTATATATATACATATGTATATATATATATATAAAATAACCCACCTAAGGAAGTTAGAAAGGACAAAGGAAAAGAAAGGTGGGGGAGAGTGTCTCATGATACTCAAGGGGAGATGAGTAGAGGAAAGGGATCAGGCATGAGGGCCAGGAGGAAAGGAGGGGAAAGGGGAAATACTGGGGAATGCTATTAGCCAAATTATATTGTTATATCACATGCATGGACAAATATGTAACAATCCCACCAGAATGTATAATTATAAAGCACCAATAGAAAATATGGAAAAATAATAATAATTGTTAATTAATTGTGGGGGGGATAACCCACGTAAGTATTTAGGAATGAAGAGTCATAGTTGTTGCTAGTTGCTCTCTGGTGCTTCAGGACAGGTAGATAGATAGGTAAAATGAAATGGAGGCAGCAAACACTGGCAATGGTTAAGGTGTTTGAAAGCCATAAAGGAGTTCTTTCTGTTCTTACAACTTGTCTGTAAATTTGAGATTATTTCCGAGCAGAGAATGTAACTCAGTGGTGGAACACTTGCCTAGTATGTATGAGGCTATACATTTGATCCCTAACATGGCAAAAAAAAAAATTATTTTAAGATTAAAATTACCAAAAAATTTAGAAAAACTTGTTTTTTTTCCCCAAAGACAGTGTAAGAAGGACTACTTAGTACTTGATAAGTGCTTGTAATTAGTTCGCGTGCATTTGAAAAGAAAGTCTTCCCTAATTTTTAAGTATGGGTTTTATTTTTTTAGTTGTAGATGGACACAATACATTTATTTTATTTATCTTTATGTGGTGCTGAGGATCGAACCCAGTGCCTCACACATGCTAGCCAGTGCTCTACCACTGAGCCACAACCCAAGCCCATGGTTTTTTTTTTTTTTATTTATTTACTTATTGATTCATTGAACACAAATAGAGTACAGCTATTGTTTCAATGGTTGTACACAAAGTGCCCATGGGTTTTTAATATATCCCAAAATTCAAGATTGTTAATCATATTACCCAATCTTTTTTTATTAATTTTTGTCTTTTAAACCTACCTTTGAAAGATACGCTGAAATCATTCACTCTGTTGTCAATTTGTCATACTTCTATTCATTTTGTTTTACTTATTTTAAAGCTGTTTTCATTAAGTACAAATAAGTTTAAGACTGTCCATTGCTCCTTTCCACACTTTAGATCTTCCTTTCGGAATAATTTCCTTTCTCCTAAGGTCAGTCTCTTAGCATTTTCTTTAGTGCAGGTCTGTTGGCGGCCAACACTCCCTTTTGTTTTCTGATGATAAACCTTCACTGTCAGTTTCTCTGGGGGTGCAATTCTAGGTGACAGTTATTTTCTCTCAGAACTTTGAAGAGGTAATCCCCTGCTTTGTCTTCCATTGTGGCTGCTGAGAAGTTTGCTTTAAGCTTTCCAGTCTTCCTTTTGCAGGTGTTGGGTATTTAAGTCAAGATCCTCATTTTCTCTGGATGTTTTAAAAAAATTATTCTTTTCCTTTTTGTTACGCAGTTGTACTACAAGGAGTCCAGGGTGCATTTCTTTTCACTTATTCTGCTTGGTATGTACAGTACTTCCTCCATTCATGAATTCATGCCTTTCATCAGCCACTTTGTTTTTTTGTTGTTGTTGTTTTTGTTTTTTAAATATTGCCTTTATTCCATTATCTCTATCCTCTCTTTCTAGAGCTCCAGTGAAAGATTTTTGGACCTATATCCTATTATTCATATCTTTTTTTCTTTCCTTCATATTCTCCATCTCCTAAACCTTCTGTGCTGCATTCTGAGTAATTTCTTCAGCTTCCTACCAGTTCTTTAAGTCTCCCTTAAACCACATTATTTATTGCATATACAAAGATGTGCATTATTCCACTGATAAGTGTTTCATGGATTTAACCATGGGTGATGATGGCACAAAATAAAAATTCAATTATGAGTTAAAACTATTATCATTACTCTTATTCCTCCCACTGTTATTATTGTTTGCCTGATAAAACTAAAAAAAATAATGTAGAAATAGTGTTTGTTTTTCTGGTTCTGGGAACTGAACCAGGACCTTGAGAATGCTAGTGGTCTCTGAGCTTCACCCCCAGCAGGAAGGTAGAAATAGATCAACAAGCGTCTTCCATGGAGTTTACTATATTTGTTTACCCTCAAAACTGTTGCTAGAAATTGGGTGTTTGCATAGTAATCCTCCTTCCCCACCCCCATTTTTTAAATTTTTTCTTCTTAGAGGGATAAGAGGGGAAGTGAGTAGGGAGAAGATCTCCAACTGACAAAGGAAGGAAAAGGGAAAAAGTCCTGTTCTGCCAGGTCATGCAAACCTATAGGGTTCAAACCAAATGCCTTTGTAGGAGGCAGATGACAGCGAGTGAGCATTAGAGCTTTCCTCTTCAAGAAAGCAATGAATGACAACAGGCTGTGTAAGAGCTGTGAGGGCTGGGGCGGCAGCAGCGGCGGGCTCGGGGGAATTCAGAGCAAATGAACAGGGCCCTGGTGAATTGGGTAAAGTAGAAGTAGACACACTGGTTATTCTCAAATTGCCCCACATCGCTCCCTCTTTTCTCCTCCTTTTCAGACCTTAAAAGAGTCCACGAGGGATTTCCGTGAGAAAAACTCACTGTTTTAGAATGATCACGCTGTTGTTGTTGTTTTGCTTTTTTGTATTTGAGTAACATATATATGGCATAAAATTCATCATGCTTAGCCATTTTCAAGTTTACGGTTCAGTAGCATACGGTACATTCACGCTGTTGTGTAACCAAGGCAGCTATCCATCCCTGGGACTTTAATCATCACAGATTGGAACTGTACCCCTCAATCAGTACCTCCCACCAGCCCCTCCCCCAGCCCCTGTTAACCACTATTCTGCTTTCTTCCTTCATTTCATTTTATTTTTTAATGCCTTATAGTTATACATTTGACATATCCATAAATGCATATAGAATAGTTTTCTGCATTTCGATCCCCAGCACTTCCCCTTTTGCTTCCTGTCTCTATGAATATGACTGTTCTAGGTACCTCATATAAGTAGAATCATGTCATACCTGTCCTTCCATGTGTGGCCTTCTGCTTAGTCTAATGTCTTCAAGGTTCATGCCTGTCTAGTACCCTGAGTTTTAAAGGAGGCTTTATTTTGGTCACCAGGTTCCCTATTTAGTACTGACTTTCCTGCAGCTGCTGTTTTAGGACTATGGAAAGTTGTCCCTGCCTGATTCCTGTATGGAATCAGGAAAAGCAAATGGAAGTGGTGGACATGTCTTGTCCCTGCCATGTGTTATGCTGTTCTGAATTAATTTCAACACTAAAATGAAATACGGATTCATTTCTCCCAACAATATATCTTTATACGCTCCTTGCATCTCTGAAAAGCTTTAAACTTCTGAGATGGGCTTTTTCCCCCAGGGATTGCCTGAGGAATTTGAGGAATCTTTTTCTCTCTTATGGAAGAATTTGTTCATGCTTAGAATAGAGAAAAAGTTAGGAAGATTGCCAGAAAGAACAGAAAACACCTAAGATGTTTTCTCTAACTTGACTGAAGAACCACAGTTAGAAGAATAAAATGGTCCTGGGCATCTTTTTGGCCCCTCCTGTGTGAAGTTCCTCTTCATCTACATGACCAATCCCAAGAGTATCTCCACAGACCAGAAATCCACTGAGAAGCCTAAAGACAGGTAGGGTAGGAGGAGCCACCAGAAGGAAGATTTAAAAACAAAACAGAAGCCAGGCCCAATGGGGAAATCCCAGTGACTCAGGAGGCTGAGGCAGGAGAATCACAAGTTGGAGCTAGTCTCAGCAAATTAGTGAGGTCCAAGCAACTGAGCAGGAAAGACCCTGTCTCAAAATAAAAAATAAAAAAGGCTGGGGATTGCAGCTCAGTGGTAAAGGACCCCTGAGTTCAAAGTTCAATCCCTAGTACCAAAAACAAAAAACAAAAAAAAAAAAAAAAGAAAAGAAAAGAAAGAAAGAAAAGTAAAGAAAAAGAAAAAGAACTTGTTTCCTATCTAGACTTGTGTTTAGAATATTTTAAATGTTTGCTTAATCCTAGTATGGAGTGGGCAAAATGGATGATAGCCTCACAACTTTCATATTCTTAAGTTTAAAAAGTAAATAAAAGGGCTGGGTCTGTGACTCAGTGGTAGAGTGCTCCCCTAGCATACATGAGGCCCTGGTTCAATCCCCAGCACCACATAAAAATAAAATAAAGGTATTGTGTTCACCTTGTATTAAAACAAACAAAAAAGTAAATAAAAAATATAGGAGCTTCGAAAAACACATTAAATAGAAAGACGAGTTTTATTGTTTTAAAGAACCATGGGTTGCACCTAGAAAACATCTTTAAAATTTAGAGTACTCACACTTATTTTGTTATTAATGCATTGACATTTATGACATTGACATTTATGGTACTTGTGGATTTTCCAGGTACTGAAACATAATTGATTTAGAAATTTTGTCTGTCTAAAAGCATACATACACACACTATATATATAAAATACATATAATGTGTGTACACACACATACACACATATGTACACACATATATTCTTATGTCCATATATACACATATGTATATAAGAACATGTACATATATACACACATGTATATGTGTGTGTGTATATGTATATGTATATATATATCCTTAGACTCTAGATTTGTTAAAATTTCTGCCTGCCTTGAAATGAAAATGAAAAATTTCAACCAATAAACCAAATATTAGTATTTTATCTCTATAACACAAACATCTTGTGTGACTTTGTAGTGCTTGCATAATGGCCTGAATGTTCTAGATTTAATATATATTTACATAATTTTGTACTCCATCTTAACAGTGTAGAAGATAAAGACATTAAGAATTTGGGTAATAAAAGGACTTCCTTCTTGTCTTCCCACATCTACTAGCATGAAAAGACACTAGGAGGGGCTGGGAGTATAGGTAAGGGCCCTAGTATCGTGCCCAAGCCTGAAAGTGTGAATCCCAGTAACACACACACACACACACACACCACACATCTTGAAAAGACAATGAACTTTTTCTAAGCAATGAAAGTCTACTTTAGGGAGAAGAAATAAAAGGTTGACTACAAGATTAAGCCTAGAAATGACATGCTTGTTCATATGCCTTCTGGCCTTCTAGTGGTTTGTAAGCCCTGGGGTTTCTTGGTTTCTTGAAGGTGTTTGGGAACTGGATGGAGGGTTGGTTCTAGTCTTCAAAAACCAATACATTTTAATTTTTATTTTATAACCAAGCAATAAACTAATTACACATGTATTTTGTGTCCACACACACACACACACACACACACTATACACACACACACACACACACACACACACACACACATATTTCACTTCAAAACGAATGGTGTTTGGCTGTTCAAGTGTATGCAGACCATTTGGGGGCACTCACCACCTGCTTCTCAATTGACTCACCCCTTAGGTTACCATTGCTAGAAGCCAGGATGGGTTTACCATTTGATAGAGGACCATTACTTTCACTCTCCATATATTATTTCTGTTATACATTTTGCAACCATTGTTTTAAAGATGGCAAGCAAAAAAGAACATGAATATATAAAAACAAATTCATGAGAAGTTTTTAAATGACAATAATTCCAGAAGTCTACCTCAAGATACTCTTTACTAGATCCATAAGTTACTTTTATCTGATCAAAATTCAAAATGTACCACAACAAATCAATTAAAGAAAAATTGTAGCTATTATAAACAAATTGACTTTTAAAAAAATTTGTAATAAAGACCTGTTGTTTGAGAGGGACAAGAAAAACCTGCTTGCAAATCTTAGTCTGATATCTTTTTTTTTTCATATAATTATGAGAATGAGTCAATTGATTAAGTTCAAAGAGATCATGAAACCAGCTTTTGCTTATTGTGACATAAGACAAATTTCGATCTTTCTTTCAATATATATTCTCTCCCTAACCAAACACAAGAATTGTTATTAAATCTGATTGTCAATAAACCTGCTGTCTCTACACAATCAGTGTAAGTATATTAAACAGCATGTATCTACACTCAGATGGTAAAAGAAAAACTTATCATATGAAGTAAATATATATGCAGTAAAGACCTTTTATATGAACTTGATAATAAGTCTTTAATAACATGACAATCCATAATAAAATGTTTTACTTAAATTTTCTTGTCCATAGTGCCACACAAAAATTACAAATTTATGTGTTATAGTGAATGGGGTTTGGAGCAGAAAAAAAAATTGAGAAGTATTGGACCATGTAGATAATTGCTATAATCAGTCATCTGAACGTACAGAGGAGATAAAAATGTGCTCTTGGGGTTGGGGATGTGACTCAGTGGTGGAATGCTTGCCTAGAATCTAAAAGGCCCTGGGCTGGGTCCTGAGCACTTCAATCAAACAAACAAAAATGTGCATGTATTATTGGCAAAATAAATCTTACCCCTTCCTGTCCTTCAGGACTTATCTTCCAGTTTGATAATGTAGGAAATAAAATTTATATTTTGACATATTAGATCCATTTGAAGATGCACATTTTCTGTTAAATTGGGATGCATCTCACTATCAGTAGTATCTTCAATAGAAGTCAGTCCACTGCAGTTGTGATTGCAGTTACACTGCAGAGTGAACATCAAATGAGCCAGCATCAAAACCTGCAGAATGGTGTCACTGACTTGGAAGGAAACCTTGCAAACAAGGAGCTTTTTTTTTTTTTTTTTAACCCCTAGGAGTCAAATGGTTGTGGAGAGGGAATGAATCAAACATGTTTAGCAACATTTTTTAAGCAGGAGTCAAAAGTAAGCTATGTAACTGCAAAACCACGTTAGAAACCCAGCACCAATGACTTAGTTCTTTTATAACTTATTTTAAGAAATGCTGCATCATCAACTTCTTAATACAGAGGATGATACCATGGGCAAATACAGACAGACATTACAGAGTATGAATCAAACGCAAAATGTGAATAAGTTTTAGGAATCACTTTGTTTTGCTTAATGTTCCCATTTTTTTTGCATGTATGCATATGATGTATGATAAAATAATCTAATTAAATTTGTAACATTCCTTTCAATAAGTACACAATAAACATTCTGACCATGTCATAATTTAACTTGCAAGGTGTGTGTGTGTGTGTGTGTGTGTGCGCGTGCGTGCATGTGTATGTTTTAAGGGATTGCAATCTTTTAAATTTTTTTAAAAATTTTAATTGACATGGAATAATTGTCATAATAATACTTATAGAATAACTTGCAGGGTTTTTAAAATATCTTAATGGGATACACCATAGTGATGTCTTTTTTTTTTTGTACTGGGGATTGAACCCAGGGGCACTTAGCCACTAAGCACTGAGACACATCCCCAACTCTGTTTTATTTTGAGCCAGGGTTGTACTAAGTTGTTTAGGGCCTTGCTAATTTCCTGAGCCACTGGGATTAGAGATGTGCATCATTGTGCCGAGCTCACAGTGATGTCTTTTACAATGACAGCATCTTAGATTCAGTGGAACAGACTATGTAATATGTGAATTCAGTACTTTCCCCTCTTCTTATAAATGGATCACTAATAAGCTTGAAAGACCTGAGAGTTTTGATGATTATATAGTGTTCCTTACTGCTGCTGACTTGGTTACATCTTAACAAAAAGCTGCATGTTGTTCTTACTTTCATTCAACATAAGGACTTTCCTCCTCAAGACTTTTAATAGCATGTGGCCCCTGTTTAGTAGTCCCCAAAATATTTCTCAGAAGTTGACATTTCAGTAATTCAGTTTTGCATGTATGGTTTCCCTGAAAATGTATTGTTTCCTTTGCTAGGGGTGCAGGCTGCATCTTTATTGAAATGTTCCAGGGTCAACCTTTGTTTCCTGGGGTTTCCAAC
Organism: Glaucomys volans; assembly: GCA_020662805.1. Taxonomy (NCBI): domain Eukaryota; kingdom Metazoa; phylum Chordata; class Mammalia; order Rodentia; family Sciuridae; genus Glaucomys; species Glaucomys volans. Next base: position 443,367 of record JAJEJO010004837.1, on the reverse strand, counting down.
ATCCTTGAACAGCTGGAGAAGATCTGGGAGGTAAAAAAATAATTATTCTTTAGGAAAAAGAAATATCCACATTTCAAACCTTGAATTAAATTTGCCTTAGAGACAAATGGAGTGGTCCGTCTGAGCCATGTATTAAGATTATAGAAACTGTATTTGCCACGGGGATGAGCACCTTAGGAATGAATGGTTAGGACATCCCTAATGCTCTATAGCAGCCCAAGAAGCCACCCCACCAATGATATATGGGTCCTGATTCCTATTATTTTTATTATCTCAATCTCCTGGGGCAATTTCTGCTATTACTACTTCAGCCCTTCTCTGCCTTCTCACCTCCAACTCTAATTCCACCATATATTTGGCTCTGGATCTTTCTTAGTTGAAGATAAGGCACCATATTGTCATGGAACCCTAATCAGAGACTTCCTTGACTTCACATGTCAGTGGGAGAGAAGTATATCATGCCCCTCCACAATCAGGTTCCTAAGATATCAAAGTGCCTGTGTGTATGTGGTTCCATTCCTTTATATATTTTTTTAAAATATTTTTATAGTTTCCAATGGACTTTTATTTATTTACATGTGGTGCTGAGAATCGAACCCAGTGCCTCACGCATGCAAGGCAAATGCTCTACCACTGAGCCACAACTCCAGCCCCATTCCTTTATATTATTTATCTCTACCTTCTTTGGTACTACAATGTGCTTGGTTTTGATGTCCCTTACATAGTAGTACTGTAGTCATATTATAGTCTCCTATTTCTCTTTTGGTGATTTCTTTTATTGTGACAAAATATATATAACAGAAAATTTGACAGGTTGGTCAATGGGAGCTAAGTCACAGTTAAATAGGATAAATAAGTTCTGGTGTTCTACTGCACAAAAAAAGCTAGAAGAAAGAATTTTGAATGTTTTCATCACAAAGAAATGTTGTTATTGTTGTTTTGCACTGGAGATTTAACTCATGGGCAATTTAACACTAAGCTATATTCCCAACCCTTTTTACTTTTTTATTTTGAGTTGCTGAGGGCCTCACTAAGTTGCTAAGGCTGGCCTCAAACTTGAGACCCTCCTGCCTCAGCCTCCCAGGTCACTAGGATTACAGGCATGCACCACTGCACCTGACTTAGAAATGACAAATGTTTAAAAGGTTTATATATGTTCATCCTGATATTAACATCACACAATATACACATGTATTAAAACATCACACAGTACCCCATAAATTTGTATAATTTTCATGTGTTGATTAAAATAAAATGAAGTGAAAGCTTTTATTAATTTTGCCATTTTTAAGTGCACAGTTCGTGTAGTAAGTTCATTCCCATTGAGTGCCATTGGTGACCTTATTTCCAGCACCATTGCATCATCCCAAACAAGCTCTGCAACTATCAAACAATAACTCCCCATCTACCCACCCACCACCCCTGCCCAGGATAACCTCTAATCTATTTTCTGTCTCTATGAATTTGCTTATTCTAGGTACCTCACATCAGTGGAATCAAGTAACATGTGTCTTTCTGTATCTGGCTTATTTCACTTAGCACAGTATTTTCAAACTTCATGCTATGAACAGTGACAAGCTACTTTGCACAGGGGGTTTTATCACTTGCGATTATGGATCCTGCTCCTTGTCTTCTGGCCAAGATAAAATGTACTTTGGGAAATTAGCACATTATATACTAATTAATCACTGACATGAAATTTTCTTTTGGAAACATAGTGGCTATTATGAGAAAACACGGGACAGATTAGGAAGCAGTCATAAAAGAATATTTTTCAGACCAAAAAGACTTAGAACTTTTTTCCTAGCAAAACAGATAAAATGCTACTTTAAATAATACTGTTAGATGTTGTAACCATCTAAGCTGGAGACAGTCTAATGTCATGGCTTTGGAATCAGAAGACTTGGTTCTTCCTGAATTCTAGCCACTTTCTAGCTATGAATGTAGTTAAGTTATATACTATCTCTGAACAAAGACTTTTTAAACTTGTTGTGAGGATTCCACAAGATCAAATGCATAGAAACTCAGTACACCATAAGTGCTTGATAAATATTTGCTTTCTTCCTTTCTTGTATGAATTGGGTTTTTTTTTTTTTTGAACCGGGGATTGAACTCAGGGACACTCGGCCACTGAGCCACATCCCCAGCCCGATTTTGTATTTTATTTAGAGACAGGGTCTCACTGAGTTGCTTAGGGCCTCGCTAAGTTGCTGAGGCTGGCTTTGAACTTGCAATCCTCCTGACTCAGCCTCCCAAGTCACTTGGATTACAGGCGTGCGCCAACACACCCAGCATGAATTGTTACAGATGTGTTTCAGTAACCTAATTGCTAGTAAGTATTATCTGATGTTTTACCTATTTGGTCTGTTCTTCCACTTAGCATTGTTACTTCTTATTGACAATAGAGGAAACACAATTAGCACTTCCTAGATCTCATCCTGCAAGGACCCTTTACACATTCAGAGAATTTTCCCCAACTACTTAATACCTTTGCACATTTACCATATATAAATACTTGTCCACGTGCTTGTAAGAAGCAACTGATCATGGAAAAAAAAGAGAATAAGAAAAATTCATGATTATGTTTTCAAGTGTTGTTCAGTCTAGGTGGGATGATGGGTAAATACATATAAAACAAACAAATGTGTATATATATGAAAGGATATATGTATAAATAGTTAAAATAAATTGTATCCTGAAATAAGATGTACTATTAGGAGATTTGAAAAGTAGCATATTTGAAAAGAATATATCCTTATTTGCTATAAGTATTTGAAGAATGGTGTATAAACTGACTTTTAGAATATCATGCACTATTTAAATGACCATGCACTTAAAAAGCAAATACTTCACACTTTTTTGCATTTAGTATAGCACTTAGAAATCATGAAAAGAAAGAGTGGACTAGATGTTTCCCAGAACCTGATGACATTCTAGTTATTGGTTCGAGTTTCCAGGCCTGGCCTTGGTAAGTGACATTGGGCACCTGAAAGATGTGTTAGGTAGCTCCGTAAATGAAAGATGTTGGACTTGAATCTGGACATAAAGTACCAAAAAAGAATGAGACTCTGGGTGAGGTGGTGCATGCCTGTAATCCCAGCCGCTTGGGAGGCTGAGGCAGGAGGATCATGGGTTCAAAGCCAGCCTCAGCAAGGGTGAGGTGCTAAGCAGCTCAGTGAGACCCTGTTTCTAAATAAAATACAAAATATTGACTGGGAATGTGGCTCAGTTGTTGATTGTCTCTGAGTTCAATCCAGCGTACCCCCTCACAATAAATAAATCAATAGATGATAGATAGATAGATGATTGATTGATAGATAGATGATAGATAGATAGATAGATAGATAGATAGATAGATAGATAGATAGATAGATGATAGATAGATCACAGAAATTACACATTGGTCCAACAGGTCCTGTCCAAGAAGCCATGATCACATCTACCATTATCTTTACCACACTGCAGTAAGTGAAAGGGTCTTTATTTTGACATTTATGATAAGTCACTACAAATTTAAAACAAATGGACATATTTGAAATAACACTGGCCTGAAGTCAGGACTCAGGGGTTGTGAACACAATTTCCACTTCAGGCGTGAAGCAGAGAAAGTGTGTATCCAGCCTCCTGGCCTCAGGCCTCAGAGTCTTCAAGTGTATTTGATTGTCTGACTCTGTGACTTCTATAAACAAAGTGCAAAGAGAACACTACAGCTCCTGGAAGTTTTAATCATAATATTCTCTGTTAGATTAGATTAGATTTTTTTTCCCCTCAGTTTTTTCTCAAGTTTTTGTAAGTACATAGCTCACTGTTGACTTTCAACCTGTCCTTCCAGAAGATAGTTCCGTATTGTTTAGCTGTGGATTATGGGCACTCGGAGGTCTGAGTCATTAACACTCATTTTCTCATGGTCCTGTCCAAGTAGTTTGGTTATCGCATCTGTAGTTCCATACTCTGAGGAAAAGTGAGAAGATCATGAGTCGGAAGTTTTGCTGTCTTTGTACACTGCACCTCGACCAGATTAGAATTATTTTTCCCTAGTGCAAGGCCTGACCTCTGATAAGTGCTAAGTAAGAATCATATTATTATTGATAATAATACTTGTGCTTCAATCTGGTCTCCATATGTAAAATCGGGCTGTGACTAGTATTACTGAAATTTGGGCCATCAGGGAAGTGTTTTGAGGGAATGTGAGGAAAGAACATCTGTGAAGGGACCATATAACTTTGCATTCGAGTTTCTCGTTTTTATACGTGAGGAAATAATGTCCCAGAGTAGTTTCAACATACACAAGGTTGCACAGGTAAAGTCACAGCAAAGGGCCATGGGGGGAAAAAGACCTTGTGGGATATTGTTTGAAACCATCAACATCACATTTGACGACATCATAATATCTATAAGCTTATCCATATGGCTGTGCTATGCCTCTGAGTACAGTGGTCATGTGCTTTGGGTCTGGATTGATTTCTTTCTTTTTGATTGACAGATTAAAACTGTGTTGATTTATCATGTACAACATGATATGTTTCTTGTTTTGTTTTTGTTTTCTTCTGTGGTACTGGGGATCAAACCCAGAATCACATGCATGCTAGGCAGTTATTCTGCCACTGAGCTACATCCTAGCTCTAGCATGATCTTTTAAAAGATGTTTTGGAGCTAGGTACTGTGGTGCACACCTGTAATCCCAGTGACTTGGGAGGCTGAGGCAGGAGGATCACAAGTTTGGAGACTAGTCTCAGCTATTTAGTGAGACTAGGGTTGGGGGTGTGACCCAGTGGTAGAAGACTTCTGGGTTCAGTTCTCCATATCACACACACACACAAACATTGTAATTAAAAATTAAATAACCTAGAAACTAGACCTGAGACTTTGGACCTTATAGAAGAGAAAATAGGTCCAAATCTTCATCAGGTTGGCCTAGGACCAGATTTCCTTAACATGACTCCCAAAGTGCAAGAAATAAAAACTGGAATCAATGATTGGGATAGAGTCAAACTAAAATTTAAATAAAATATATATTGGAATGGCTAAATTGAGCCAATTGAAATATGCATCACCTCATATACTTAGTGTATGCGTGTGTATTGAGAATACTTAAAATCTACTCCATGATATTCAAGAATACAATACCATTTTGTACACTAGATTTCCTGACCTTTTTCATATCTAATTGAAATTTTGCATCCTTCAACCAACCTCTCCCCAACTCCCAGCCCTGGTCCCTGGTCACTGCCAGTCTACTCTACTTCCCCAAGTTGACCTTCTCTAGATCCCATATACAAAGATATCGTGAGGCACTTGTCTTTCTGTGCCTGGCTTGTCTTACTTAACATGTCTTACAGCTTTATCCATGTTGCCTCGAATGACAGGATTTCCTTCTTTTTTCCACACAACCCCTACCAGATGCGTGGTTTGTGAATATTTTCTACCATTCTGTAGGTTGTCTCTTGACTCTATTGTTCTGTTTTTCTGTGCAGAAGCTTTTTAGTTTTATGTAATCTCATTTGTCTGTTTTTACTTTTGTTGCCTGGGAAATAGGCTAGAAAATTAAACAGACTACAAATAGTTCCTGAATTTGTGTTATAGTAAATGTGGTCTATACAGATAAAAATAGGAAAACTATTTGAGGTTCTGTGATATTTGATGTAGGAATTGCTTCTTTGAAATCAATGAGCCCATTCTGAATTTCCCAACCTCTAACCACATTTTTCTCTAGTTATATCTCACTCTTAGAAATGAAGACAAAATGAGAAGTGCTGAATATTTATCTTACCATCTTTTGGTCTGTGGGTACGTGCACATGTACACATGGTGTGTTTACATCTGAAGTCATAGCTGTCAACACTTTCTGAAGTGTTTTTGAAAAAGCTAATTTTTTTGTGTATTTTTGCAAATAATCATGGATTCAGTTCTAAAATCAGAATAAACTGTGCAAACTTTAAATCCATTCATCGAAACGCCTTTGGTTTCCATTCCAATGAAGACAGATAAACAGCCCCTCAGACTCTGTGTCTAAAACTCGGAACTCTCTAACTGCCCATGGGAAGAGAGAAAATCAGCCATTTTTTGAGTTCTAGTTCTCCAGAAAATGAAGATGAGATTTAGTAATTTTCCCAAGTGAAAAAGAATTCTCTAACTTTCAAATAGAAACCAAGCATCACATTGCCAAATAAAGTTTATTGAATATTTTTGTTTGCACTTCTAAAATCTTAAGCTTAAGGCTTTTAACATAAGAGCTTCCAAAAATGTTGGCATCCATTTCATTGACAAGAAACACAATACAAAGTAACCTACAAGTCTGGTGACGTTCACCGTGGAGAGAATATGGACCTGGTTGTTATTTCTTTTGTGTTGTTTCCTCTTCTTGATCTTTGCTTTCTTTTCCTTGTGCTTTGCTAGCCAACAGAAGATGAATGGGTGCACATGAATCACACCCACTCGTTTACACTTGCATCCGGGCAAATACATAAGATGGTAGGTTAAGAAAGAAGAATTAGCTACCCGTCCTCTGGCCTTCTCCCACAAAAGAAGAATTAATCCAGTTGGTTTTTCAAAATGGATTCCAGGATTCTGAGTGTTCCCTCAGGCTCAGGGTGGTTGACAGGAAAAGCCTATAATCCCCTCAGTCGCTTTTCAGTTTGTTTAGAGAATGGATCAAAGCAGGAAGATTGTACTGGGTGGCATGATTTTATATATATATATATATATATATATATATATATATATATATATATATTGTACAAGGGAAAATAGCACTTCAGTGTCTTTTGTTTAAGGACAAGCTTAACAGGCTAGACCTCTCTGCCAGAGTCCTAGTCAGCAAACTGATAGATTTAAGATTCCGGGTTCCTCATTGAATACACTGTCAGTGTTGGACAATTAACTTCCTGCCATAAAAACTGCACCAGCATCTTTATTCAGATGGATCCCCAAGACTCTCTGCGAGATGCTTCTGAAGAGTAACCCTGAGACACGCATCCATGAAGAGTTGTGCTGTAGCAGTGTAAAGGAAGCTACAGTGCTTTACTAGTATTTCACAAAAACAGTGTTTTTCAGACTCCCAGATAGAACTGGCTGTGGGCTTTTACGATCATCTGAAAAGAGTGGGAAGAAGAAACTTATAGGGGAACTGACTAGGGCAGTGCCATCCAAAATCTATTTTGGCTTTGTATCCTGTATGACTTTTATTGTCATAGAGCATCTTAATTTAAAATTGAGAGCTTTGATTTGGCCATCTAATTCACAGGCCAGCTCTTTCTCAAGTGATGTTACCATTGCAATTCACTAGTGAAAAACCAAATGCTATATTCCAGGCTGCTGGACACAAAGAGAACATGTCGATGAGATGGATTTGGTAGAAAGAACTGGAGTTAGGTTTGGGGGTCATTTTTAGCCAACATTCCACCTCCTAAAGGTCAGTAATCTGAATCCTTTTTAATTTGAGCACATGGGGAACAGCTGAATGCTCATGCTGAGTCATAATTTAAGCTGTCAAATGTCTTCTGTCCGTATGCTTACGGCAATGTGATGTGAGGCAAAGGGACAATCACTCCAGCTTCTTTATACCCTGACTGCTGAAATGACCTCCTCATGCATGGTGATCATGCAATAAATATTTGAAGATAAGAATGATTTTAAACAAAACTGTATGTCTGATCTACCTCAACAACAAGTCAAATAGCGAAGACACACGGCCCATAAGCATATGCTAGAGTTTGCCTAATGTTGGAAGTACTACAGTTTCTCATATATATTAGCTGGTGTAATGTGACTTAATCAAATCCTTCCCCACTCCTCCTGATCCACCCTTTGTCTCTGTACTTACTTCGTCCTCCTGGTCTTCTTGCCAACCTTTCTTTGTCTTTCTCTGTCTTTATATAGGTGTTGGGAGTCCCTACAGAGGATACTTGGCCTGGAGTCTCCAAGCTGCCTAACTACAATCCAGGTAATATCAATCCAAACTTCTGAATGCTTGGAATTAGCAATGTCAGGAAAGCATTGGCCACAAAGAGTGTCTGCTTTGTATTGTGAAATTAACAGCAAAGATGGAGTTTAATTCACCTATTTCCTGATTCTTTTATGAGAAAGACATTGAAATAGTAGTGAAGATTAGATTGGCTCCCCAACTCTGTAAAACACAAGTAGCAAACTGAAACATAATTTGAAATTACTATTACTATGGATTCCACATTCATTGCCAAATGCCTAGTGGCAAAAACAAACAAACAACAACAAAAAACCCCAAACTCAAAATATGGTCTCACTTTTAAGCCCCACCACTATTGTTAAGTTATGGTGGTTTCCAGAACTGTGTTCTCATCTTTTCCCATTTCTATTTCTTCCTGTCCACTCTCTTCTCCATCTGGGTGAAAGTGGGACCCCTAACTTTCTTCAACTTTCTAACATATATGCAAACAGAAGTTTGGAGTCACAGAAAACACTTTGCATGATGTCAAAACAAAGCTGCTGTGGTAAACACGTGTGCTGTTCCCCCAAACTTCAAACATTTGGGTTTCAGGTTGGTCCAGGCAATAGGTAGAGATCCTTAATACTAAATGTCTTGATGAGAATAACAATGCTAGAAATTTGGCCCAAATGCCTCTGGGTCAAATTCTATGCTAAATAAGATATCTGTGCTATAATAAAACAGAAGTGAGTTGCATTTTTTCATTTTATTGTCATATCAAAGTAGTGTGCAATTTTTTTATTTACAAAGAAAACTCTCCAGGCCCAACACCAGCAGGGTTCACACTTTGCATTGTTTTTCTAGTAAGGTTCAACTTAATTCAAATAAGTAAAAAAAAAAAAAAAAAAAAGTACCTACTATCTGCTAGACTTTGGGAGAGGTGCTGAGGCTACAGGGATGAGTACTGTGCTTTCTGGGATCTCTGCAGCTTAGGTTTAATGCGCACTCTTTCACTGGTCCTCCTTCTTAGCAGGGTGCCTATTTGTGAGTGCTGTTCTGTGGGCTTGGAGGCTGTGCCTGGGAGCTGGCTGAGCTTATAGAAGGAAGGGAGTAGTAACTTTAGCTAGAGCCAAGATGTCTAATCCTGCCTTTGCAAATCTTAAGAGTTCATCATATTTGGGGCACTGGGTCAGTACTATTAATAACTCAATCATAAGGAATATGTTTTTACAAGGTCATCAAGATCAGTGTTCCCTAAACATCCCTTCATGTGAATCAGTAAGTCCCTTTTGAGTCACCCCCATCCCTGGCTCTGAGCTGCTACCACTGCTTCCACACATGTGAACTCCAGCAATTTAAGGGAAACTGAAAGGGAGAGGGGAGTCAGGAAAGATGTCAGTTGGAACTGTATTAACACCATTCTGGACAAGATTTCCACTCCTTTCCTTTTCATTCCACATAGTAGTAAGAACACTGAAAATTGAACTCAATCAGTACAATCTTTTAAATTATTTTTTATTTGTAATTAACACAATAATTATACATATTTATGGGGTATAAGGCAATATTTCAGTATGTGCATACAATGTGTAATGATCAAATCAGGGAATTGACATATTCATCACTTCAAACATTTAACCTTTTTTTGTGTGTGTTGGGAGTAGTAAACATCCTCTTTACTAGCTTTTTTGAAAAGTTTAGGTAATTGTTGCCAGCCATAGTTATCCTGCTGTGCTACAAAACGTTAGAAATGATTCCTCCTATCCAGCTGCTCCCCTGTACCCATTGACCATCCTTTCTCCATCCCTCCCTCCTCCACACCATTTCCCAGGCTCTGGAAACCACTATTCTATTCTCTACTTCTATGAGATTAACTTTTTAGCTTCCACATAAAAATGGAAACATGTTATTTGCCTTTCTGAGCCTGAGTGACTTCACTTAATCCACCATCTCCATTCATATTGCTGCAAATGACAGCATTCCATTCCTTTTATGGCTGAATAGTATTCCATGATGTATACATACCACATTTGGAAACCCCATTCACCTGTCAATGGACACCTAGGTTGATCCCATATCTTGACCATTGTGAATAATGCTGCACTAAACGTTTGAGTGCAGATGTCTCTTTGACATAACGATTTTAATTCCTGTGAATATATACCCAGTAGGGGGATTGCTGGATTGTATGGTAATTCTAATTTCTAATTCTATTTTTTTTTTTTTTTTTTTTTTTGAGGAACTTCCTCCTTACTGTTCTCCATCATGGCAGTACTAATTTACATTCCCAGTACTGGTTATTTTTTGTCTTTTTGAAAATAGTCATTCTAACTGGAGTTAGGTGATATCTCATTGTGGTTTTGATTTGCATCTCTCTGATGACTAGTGATATTGATCATTTTTCATGTACTTGTTGACCATTTGTATGTCTTCTTTTAAGAAATACCTAAGCAGGTCATTTGCCCATTTTCAGTTGGATTATTTATTTTTGTGCTTAGATTTGTCTGGGTTCCTTATGTATTCTTCAGCCAATACAATTTTGAGAGAATTCAGTTGCTCTGGACTTGGGAGAACCATCCAGGGTCCATCCACATCCACTTTTCCATTTCTCTGCTTTGTCTGGGCTCTACCTAGGAGGACAACACAGTTTCTATTTGTACAGTTTTGATAACTTACCTGGTGCTGACTCAGCTTTAAGATTGCTCTGCTATTACCTGTTTTCTTGGATCTCTGATCAGCAGGGTGGTAAGCTTTCTAGCTACAATGTAAACTCTTGTGCCTGATTAAATCTGGCAAGGTGAAAGGGGTGTATCATTTTAGAGTCTGGTTCCTTCCTTCTTCCTTTCTTCCTTCCTTCCTTTCTCTCCTTCTCTCCCACTCCCCATTTAAGCAAGCTGGCTGAGAACTCTGTGTCCTCCACTTCAAAGGGCCAGTTGTCTTATTTTGATGTGGGCAGATTGAGAAGTAGGCTTTGAAAAGTAGGCCTTTTTTTGTTTAATCTTTTCTCCTGGGATAGCTTTCAGAGCAATATATCCAAGTGTCAGTGAGGGGGTTCTGACGAGCCCGGATTCCCAGACGCTCAGCGGGATCATTCTCTAACAGAAATATAAAAGTGAAATATTAAAAACCCTGGAACGTGAACTCCATCTGCAGAGTAGCCCGTGTCTTGCCTGCTCGCACCATGGGAAAAAAAGATTTTGAAAAAAAAAAGGGAGGAGGAAAAAAAGTGCTTTGAGTAGGAGGTTTACAGGTTTAGTAGAGCATAGTAACATCCCCTCAAAGAAGTGGGTGTTGCTCGTGACCCCCCAAAATGCTCCTCCTTTGACTTAGCCGCCAGAACACTCCCCCTCCCCCCAACACACCCCCTTTTCACATGCTAACTGAGGTGCCCGTGATTGGCTGAACAATAAACTGGTCACACTTGCTAAAGGGCTGCCATCTTTCACACAATTAGTCAAGACACATTAATCAAACTGGCGGGGAACTGGGGCTGTGCTGGCCTCCTGCAGTGGGGGAAGGGAGAAATTTTGGTGATCCAGCCTAAGAGAGTGCAGGAAGCAGTAATAAAGACGCGAATGCTGGAGGAGATTCTACTTTCAGAGAATTTGAAAAGGTTAAAGGTCCAGTTGGTGCCTTATCTGGGATGTGGTTGGTTTGTGGCTCAGAAGAGCCCTGAAGCTTGGCAAATTGGATATTCATGTTGGCTAAAATCTGTTAATATAGACAGTATGCATGGATTTGAACAGTGGACCCCTCTAGACAACTTTGCAAACTTCCTTCAACTATCTTCGCTCCCCTTTCCATGCCCAAGAAAATGCATTCAGGTCAAACCCCCGCTTTGAGCCTTAAGCACTAGATAGAGGATACACCAGTCCACACAGCGGAGGTTTCACCGTGGGGACAAATAGGAATAAAGCAAGCAGCCATTTAGACCCGATTAAGACAAGGCATCAACAGGGAAGTAGTTGGTCCTAACCTAAGCATTCTAAAGACATTAAAAATAGCTTATTCTGAGACACAAAGTTTAAACATTCGTACTTTTCATCATGAAATTTTCTGATTTTTCTATTCCAAATCCCCATTCAGTATGTTTTCCCATTGGCTGTAGAGACCTGATAAGATCATACCTTAAGGATCTATTTGCTACAGAATCATGTAGGGCTTTTCAGAGAACCAACTAAATATTTGGACACATCTCAGCTCAAGTAAATGGAGGCCTCCCTCCTCCAGGGGCTGCCCAGTCCAGTCACCATCTCATTAGATGCAAAGATCCTGTGATAAAGAGAAACTTTTTTTCTGCCCACATGATTGCAGCCCAGTTGTGGTTTTTAATGTGTCATTGATTGTTTCATCCAACTCCTTTTGCTCCCCTGAAAGGGTCTGTCGTAGCTCTGTTTGCTTCCTTAAACACAGTTTTTGAAAGCGCTCATGCTGTGTGAGCTCAAATCCTAGCATTAATGCACTGCTGAGTTCATTTCACCACACTCAAAAGCGCTGAGTTTAAATCCCTCTCAATTCCATTTGAGGCACCAGAAGACTTTATCCTTCTCCACTAATGGTTCCAAGTTTACGTCTAGATACTGGGGGTCAAGGACAGGAGAGGATTTAGAAATAACAGCCCCTGATATTAGTCAATGCATTTGCCAAATTGGCAATTAGTTCCTGATGTGCGTGCAAAGCATTTTACTCCTGTCTCTTTGATGCCTGTTCCCATAGAGAAGGGAATAGAGTCCACAGAGGCCTTCGAACTTTTAAAGCTGTATCTGCTGAAAATCATGCCTGATTTGTGACATGAGCTCCGCCACAGGGAAGCATCCGGGATTAGCCAGTTCTTTCAGTCCCAGGCAAGAACATCTTACGAGGGAAGTTTTTCCACTGGAGGAACTTAGTGGAAATCAAAAGGCAGAAAAGTAGTACAAAAAACACCACAGAGACCAGAATCAGATGTGCTATACGTGATAGGCCCATGGCCGGTGATAGGCAGCGATGCCCAGTTTTTTGGTAGACTTGCCTTTTCAACTTTTGACCACCAGGTGGAAGCAAGAAATAACCAGGATGGAATGAATACTGACATAAGACAGCAATCTTACAGCAGCAAGGCTTCACTCCCAGAATGTCTAGTTTTGACTAAATTCAGCATGAGAATTTCACTGCCTTTGACACCACTGTGGGATGGAGGAGGATTGAAATCTAAATAATCTTTCTCCATTGGGATGGTAAAGAACTGTTATGCTTTGGGCTCAAAGGGTTCTGAGCAAGTCTCTATGTGTTTGCTATGAACACAACCCAAGATTGCATCTGCATTGTTATCAGCTTGGTCACATGAGTTCTTAGCTGAGTGAGTTATTCAGTGGATTGAACTAAGAAGAAAACTATTGATAAGACAAGGCATTAACTAGGGGAATCAATTCTCATATGGAATGGCAAGTCCAAGTTCCCCCTCTTACTGTTGGAGGAAATTGACAAAGTTATTTCCAGTTACCAAATCTGCAAATTCTGTCATTTAAAAAGCACTTCCTATAATGCACTCCCTATATGCACAATTGTTTGCATACATGACATACATCTACAATATAGCAATATGCATATGTTTGTTGCTTATATCATAACTGCTAATCCCTACTACTGCCTGCCAAGGTCAGTGCTGGAAAGGGTAACACCATCCTACAGATGAAGAAACAGAGGCCTTCCTTCCTCCCAGGCTCACAAAAAGGCATTTCCTGATTGAAAGAGGGTCAAATCTGCATCTGAACCTTGTGTTCTTTCCATTAATTATGTTGTATCCTTGTCTGATTTTGTAGGGCAGAGCTGAGAAATCAATGAAATTATTGAACTTCATCTACCATGGTGCCTAATTTTTAGTCGGTGCTTGATAAGTTAGGTTTTTTTTTTTTTTTTCAGTGTTGGGTATTGAACCCAGGGCCTCGCACATACTAGGCAAGTGCTGTACTACTGAGCCACAGCCACAGCTCCTGAGTTTGAGGTGTTTTTTGCAGTGTAGAAGTTCAGCTGCTCAGTGACTCACAATGGTGCAGACCCAATGACAGGTGTGAGAACTGACGCTGCCTGCTTCTTTATATTTAGCTCCTTCAAAAGTTTGGTCTCTTTCTAAATGTCAGGTGTGCCTCCTGACAACAGAACTGACTTTTGTTTCTGCTTGCTTGAGCCTAAATGTTGCCTGAATTCCCACATTCTAAGAGTGGGTGCTCAGTTTTCAAACATCTACCTGAGTCAGTCTGAGTGCATGTTAAGGCCTTCTCTGTCAGGCTGTCCTGGTCAAATGATCTGTCCATTCTGCTCCTCACACCTGAACTGCTATGAGATGTTGACCTACTCTATGTGTATCGGGCCCTTCCCTGGGAGGATCCTTGTTAACTACATACTACATAATGAATATCCAGGAAGGGCCACCAAATCACAGCAGCATTTGTGTTATCTTCATTAATTTCACCCAAAATGGCATGGTAGAAAAGAGTGGCAGTGTTTTCTACAGACCAAACCTGATCACTTCCAGCACTTCTAGTATTTTATACATGCCCCCTAACTGACACATAATAGGTAGTCAATAGATATTTGTGAAACAAAATCAATGAAAAGGAATTATAAAACTTGGTTTCAAATTCCAATTGCACCCTCAAGGACTCTAATTATTCCTGTTCTGTCTGCATTCCCAAGAAAAAAACATATATAGTTATTATTGACCTTATTACTGGGCAATAGTAACTACTATTTATTGAGTACTAACAAGGAGAAGCATTATTTTACATTGATTGACCACCACCCATCAAATCAGGGCACTATTATCATCCATACTTTACAATGAGAGCTGAAGCTTTGAGAGGTATATGTCTTACTGAGGTCACCTGGCCAGTAAGGGGTGACCCAGTATTACAGACTCATTGAATCCCACCTTGGTCCTCGTAGCAGTGTTCCACATTACCTTGACTGTCAAATGGCAATGGTCATGACTTGGTGATTAGGACAATATCCTACACTGGGGCCCAGCCTATGTCACTGTTCCAAGTCCATTTCCAGTTGATTATGTCTTTCCACCCAGTCTTGATGTTCGAGTTGGTGAGCTTGGCGACATGTTTCTGGAATGTAATGTGAGTGCCGTCCCTACCCTGGGACTCTGGCAGTCCTCCCTTGCTACAACTAATGAAACCACCAGCGATCACCGAATCTATGAACTGAGATTGGGCTCATTACCGTTTCGCTTCTGGAGCACTGCTGAAAGCTCCCGGGGAGTTCCTATTAACATCTTTATTAACCCGTCCCCCACATCAGTCAGTGAAATTCATTTAGATACACAGCCCACTTTGATCTTCATTAATAGTTTCTTCTAGTTTCTACATTTATTTTTAGTTTTCTCATCTTTAATTTATTTAGTGGCAATTATTAGTTTTTATGGAGGGGGAGTAGATGATCTTAAAGTAATTAAGATTAGGAAAAATTGTGAGTGAAAACAGGTAAAAACATGTCTTTCTAACAGAAAAAGAAACGTGCAACTTTATATGTTGTATACAATATATAAAATATATAAATTGTATATGTAGTACGGATATATACAATTTCTACTTGTCAATTTAAATAAATTAAAAAGGTTAAATTTTAAAAAAAATTAAAACAAAGCAAAACCTGTCCATATTCCTGTACAATTCCAGAAGAAAATGGTCTTCAAAGTGCCAAATGTCATGGAACTGGCTCAAACCAGAGGCTCCTGCCTTAACTTCCGTGCCAGAGCCTCGTGGTCTCAATCTGTATAAGACACAGGGCTGGGTACACAGGTGGGCTCTCATGAGTTACTTTTACATTTTAAGAGTAAGGTTAACTAAATTTATTGCAGTTTTACTTTTTATCCAAGCACCAACTTCAGTCTTTCATTTAGCAAATATTTATTAAGTGCTAGGTGCTGGGACTGGGAGAATAAAAAAGAAATACAGCATGGAGTTCTGCCTTCAAGGAATATAATCCAGAGGGAGAAATAAACCAATTACACGAGGTGGAAAGTACCTTATAGCAGCATGCCCTGGGGACCTTAAGAATGCTGGGGAAAGGCCATCTTTTGTTGAGGAGTTTGGAAATGTTGTGAGAGGAAGAAACATGAGCTGAGACTCCTCGATGACTAGAGAAAGGTGTTAGAGGAAGATGGCTTTCTCCAGCTGAGCAGGAGGAGAAGGTGGTCTCAGACAAAGGAACAAGACAGAAGAATGGAAAAGTGGTAATGTACCAAGCCAGTCAGTTGCTCACGACAGCTAAGATGGTGACTTCGTAGGGGACCATCACTGCAGATGAAGTTGGAAGAGTAGTCAAGGACCAGACTAGGAAATGCCTGGTAATCATTCTAAGGATTTGCACATTGTCATGTAAGCAAAGAGAGGGACTTGGATGATTTTTAGTGACAAGTGATATGGCAGGATTTAATTTTTAGAAAAAAAATTGCTTGCAAGACTGTACAATCAAATTGGTGGTAGGTGAGGTCAGAAGCAATATAGCAATGCTCTAGATTCTAGAGGACAATGGGATGTCTGTACTTGAGCAGTGACTGAGTTGTGACTTGAGTTGTGAAGGAGCAAAAACCTGTCTCTATGGGTGAGAGAGGGAGCACCATTCACTGGGACAGGAAATAAAAGGGGGAAGGAACAGATTTATATGGAAGGTAATGAATATAAAGTTTCAACATTTTGAGCCAAATGGAGATATTTTAAAAGCACTTAGAAATACAAGTATGTGATTACAAGAGTCCAATTTAGAAATACAGAGTCAGAAGTCATGTGCTTAAAGCCCAAGGTGTGAATCCTCTTGCCCATGAGAAACGATGTAGAGAAAGAAGAGAAGACCCTGCTCACCCAGGACTAAAGGGCCCCATAGAGGGAAATGAGCTGAGAAGACCAGGAGATGATGATGATGATGATGATGACGATGACGATGACGATGACGACAATGATGACGACAACAACAACAACAACAACTGGGGGCAGGCCAGGTACCAAAGGTGTATGTTCTCAGTACTGAGCAGAATGACTACAAATGGAGGCCCTTCAATATTTGTAGAGACCACAGGGGAATGACAAATGATGTCAAATATGCAACTCTGAAAAGATGATAAACCCTGAAAAGCATGATCGAGTTCAAAACCCATTTGTGGAGGTGGATAACATTAACCACAGCACCGGCCCATGTCCTCTGCCTCCTCCATCCACCAGGAGCAAGGCCCTGCTTCTTCCTCTACAGAGACCTTGGGAACAGGCTTCAGAGGATGGTGTGTTTTCTCAGACTCATGGGAAGTTTTAATGCAGGGTTGGAAAAGTGGCAGTTACAAACATGAATCAGAGTGCCAGCCTCAAATGCCAAGGAGCCTTGCCCACAAGAGCCCTGGCTTTTTGAGTCCTGATGATGCTCAAAGAGGAATCTAAAGTCTGGTGAAAGCTCCTGGAGTCAAAGAATAAGGAAGCTTCCAAGCCAGCTCCTTGAGGAAAAGCAAAGCCAGCAGTTGAATAATTGGGAGGAGGGGGAATGATGGTGTGTGTGTGTGTGTGTGTGTGTGTGTATGCACGTATGTGTGTGTGTTTGGGTGGAGGAGAGGTACAGGTAGGAGAAAAAGAGCTACAGATTTTGGCAGTGCACTTTTAAAGTTACTGCTTGAGATAGCGAAGTAAGGCTAACAACATTATCAACTATTTAAATATATGGTATCTCGAGAATGCATTGTGCTCAGGAAATTCCAGAGGTGTAGTTCAGTAGACCGCACTATAAGATAACCTAAGAGTGATTGTGGCAAGACTATCGTAACTAGAAAATGTTTTACTTTGCGCCGAGACTCCAAATGCCCTCATGATGTTTTATCAATCTACCAACAAATCTCTATTGACTAAGGTTCCCATACTTGAGTCAGTTGTGAAATAAGTTCTATTAAACATTTATGGGAAATAGGCTGTTTTTATTTTTATTTATTTATTTATTTTTTATAACTATGGTGGCAACAACTCTGCCCTCTGAATTTTCCTCCACTTACTTTGGAAATTTAAATATCCCGCCTTTTTAGTTTTCTTTTGCAACTGGCTTTGCTTTTCCTGCCTCAAATTCCAGTTGACTGTCAAGCCCAAGGCCCCCTGGGTTCAATCCCCAGCACTGCAAAAAAAGAATTAAAAAAAAAAAAAATTCCAGTTGAACTCAAATGAAAACTCTTTTCAAGAGAACTGCAGAGGAAGGAGATGGAGGGAAATCTGGTCTAATGATTTACTACCATCTATGGAGGAGAAGGGAAACAAGCTACCTCCAGATCTGTTATTTTTAAAGGCTAAATGGTGCTGTGTACAAGGCCTATCTGTTTGTGAACGGCTTTCTCATTGATCGCGTGCAGCTTAACTACTGGGAAAAATCAATGTAGAGAGACAAGGTGATTCAACATTATCCAACATCTGGTTACCTGCTTAAGAGGGGGAGGGGAGTCCACAAATAGACCCGGGGCTTTGACTTGGCTTCCTAGCAGCTCCCAGACTGACCTTGGCCTCATCAATTGCTCTGAGTTAACGCAGCTACAAAATAAACGTGGGAAGAGCCAGCTCTATCGGTCTACACAGAACATGGAACCTCCCATTCAAACTGCTGTCACTCCTGGGGTCCCGGGGCAACTCTTACAGTCATCCTTTTCTGGTCGCATTTATGGGAGCTGATTTCTCCTTCGTTGTACTTCCTCCTTCACATCCTGGAACAACATATTAAGTATGAGTCAGACTCCGCTGCAGTTTTTATGTACATTGATTAATGGAATTTTCACAACAACCTCACTTGAGTTGTCACAGATGAGGAAATGAGGCTCAGAGAAGCATGTGGAGCTGCTGGCGAGTGATGGACCTGCTCTGTTGGCTAGACCAGCAGTCCTCTGTCTTAGTCTCACTACACACATCTGGAGACCATTAAAGACATAATAACAGCACAACAACCAACCAATGCCTGGACCTTCCCAGACTAGTTAAATCAGACTCTCTGGGGGAGTGGAGCCACAGCTGCCTTTCTTTTTAAAGCTCTGCAGGTGAGGCTAATATGTAGCCCCCTTGAGAGCCACCATGTTAGAACACGCTACCTCTCCAAGACAAGGGTAAGAACAATGAAGGAATGAGACTAACACCTTTTTTTAATCCCCTTCTGTATACCAACTGCTCAATCTTATCTAATCCTTCCAACAACTGGAAAATTATGCCCATTTTATAGATTTGTAAACTTTCTCAGTTACTTAACCAGAGAGGTTGAGTAGTTTCTCCTCAAGTCCCAGTGCTCCTAAGCAGCAGAAAGGAGATCTGGGTTTGTGCTCATGTTATTGTACCACACAGCTAAGAAATACACTCTGACTCACAACTCGGGCCTTGAAAGAAATCAACCCAGGCCTATAAGAATTGGAGCTTGGAGCAAGTCAGAATTTCAGTAGCAGGAATCAGTTATGGAAAGTTTTCTAGGAGAACAATAAAGCAGAAATACCTGAGAGGAGAGAGAGAAACAGGGAACACCAGATAAGGGAAAGAAGTAGGAGAAACAGAGTGAGCAAAGTCTTATGTGTATTTATTATCCAGTTCTCACAACCCCGTACGGAAAGAACTGTAATTATTTCCCTTCTGCAGATGGGGAAACTGAGGCCCAGTGAAGTTAAGCCACACCTTTAAGTCACACACACCAGTAAGTGGTTTATCAAGGAATCAAAACCTGGGTCCAGGGTCCAAGTGCCTTGCCACAGTTTACACTGCTCATCACTTTTCAAAGAAAGAGGAAGAAAAGGCAAACAGGATTTATTTTGCTTAATGCTCTAGAGCCGGCACTTTACAATCATTGTGTAATTTAATTGCTTTAGCATCCTTGTAAGGTGACTATGACTTGCAGCTTGGTTACAGAAACCGAGGGTCACCCTGGTTCAAATATTTGCTTCAAGTCTCAGCAAAACTGAAGCAGCAGTCAGTACCCAGATGAATTCAGCTAACTCCCCACATGAACAACACTAAAGCTGGAAATAGTATAAAATTACTAAAGGCTAAAAAACACAGCACATTGGGCTCTAAGATGGGAAAGACAGAAAATGGGAGCAGACTGAGATGGATTTCATTATGCTAATTGGAAATTGGGATATGACTGAATGAGGAAATATTTTAATGTTGTTTGGCCAGGGAAGAACTGTAAATAGACAGCAGAAAGTGGTTTGGAAATAAACATAGCAAACAAATACCAGATATTCTTATCTTGCCTGGTTATTTTGAACTCAAGCACAATTGCACTGAACAGAGGGTAAATATCCTATATATAGTCGTGCTTCTCTGAGTACCCACCTGGGACTATAAACCACAGGCAGAGGGGTTCACATTTGATTGCATCTGACCTTGAAAACTCAAACCGCTTTCTTTGATCACTCCTTTCACTCTACAACTCTTAGCACTATAAATTCAGCTTTTAATTGAACTTGCTTCTGAAGGTACAGCAGAGTACTGACATCCCTCGGTATCCACAGGGAATTGGTTCCAGGACCCCATGAGATACCTGAATGTGGAGGAACTCAAGTACATTGGTATTTTTCATATAACCTAAGCACATTGTCCTGTCTGCTTTTAATCATCTCGGGTTACTTATAGTACATAGTACAATGTGAATAGTTGTTATGATATATTGTCTAGTCAATAATGACAAGGAAAAAATGTTTGTACATGTTCAGTACAATTGCCCCAGCAATTTTTTAAATATTTTCAATTCATGATTGGTTGAATCTTTGGATGGGGAACCTGTAGATAGGCACCTACGGAGACAGAAGTCCAACAGTCCGCTGGGTGCGATACTGCACACCTGGAATCCCAGCAATGTGGGAGGCTGAAGCAGGAAGATTACACATTTGAGGCCAGCCTTAGTAACCTAGTGAGGCCCTCAACAACTTAGTGAGATCCTTTCTCTACATAAAAAGTAAAAAGGAAGGGGATGTAGCTCAGTGGTAGACACCTCTGAGTTCAATCCTTAGTGCCAAAAAAAAAAAAAAAAAGGCCAACTTTGTTTTTTGATTAATTTTTTAAAAAATATTTTTAGATGTTGATAGACCTTTATTTTATTCATTTATTTATTTATATGTGGTGCTGAGAATTGAACCCAGTGCCTCGCACATGCTAGGCAAATGCTCTACCACTGAGCCACAACCCCAGCCCTTTTATTAATATTTTTTGAGAAAATAGGTATAGAAGGATAAAGGGTAAGCCTTTCTAACCACAGTCACAATTTAGTGAGTAGTCTTCTACATGTTTCTGTGCACATACCAGCATGAATATGTCAGTATTATAGAAATGATTTTTACTTAATTGCCAAACTATGATGAAATTCTTGGTTGTGGTAAACAGCATTGGTATGTTCCATTCATATGGGACCTAGAAGAACAGATTTTTTAAAATCAAAACTTCATGCTTCAGAAAATGGTAAGGTAGTGGTGCTGGGGTTGTGGCTCAGTGGTATAGTGCTTGCCTGGCATGCCTGAGGCACTGGGTTTGATTCTCAGCACCACATGTAAATAAATGCATAAAATAAAGGTCTATCAACATCTAAAAAAAAATTTAAAAAAAGAAGAAAAGGGTAAGGTAGAAATATCACTTTAAAAGAGAGTCAAAATACTCTTTTCTCAATTTGGATGAGAAATACAGCAAATTTGATAAGGAGCATCAGTAAGCTTCCTCTATGGATCTTTTCATGACCCTCACATACAGGTGACATCGGATGACTATTTCTTGAATGAAAAAGGTCCCCTTTCATTGTGGTTTTATTTTTGGTTAGGGTCAATACCAAAAGTGATAAGAGAACCCTGTATCCAAAAAAAAGTTCTAGAATGCTCCAAATAATAATAATAATAATAATAATAAATAATAATTCTAGAATGCTCCAAATAAAATAATAATAATAATAATAATAATAATAATATAGTTATTATTATTATTTTACCACAAATGGCATTTACAATTAGCCCCCCTTTCCTTTTTACCACTTTTAAGTCTTTGAGACTTTGCCCTTTCTTTCATTGCAAGGCTTTTCATGTGTCTGTGGCAAGGTTTCTTTGGATTTCTTCATTATCCTCCTAGCACTTGATACATACTCTGCACACCATCTATGTCAAATAAATGTTTGTTGACCTTACTGAATATTTTGACTCTGTTAGTTCACTAGAGCTGCCATAACAAAGTACCATAAACGTAGTGGTTTAAGCAACAAAAATTATTGTCTCACAGTTCTAGAGGGTGGGAGCCTGAAACTGAGATGTCTTCAGGTTGGTTCCTTCTGAGGACTGTGAGAGAGAATCTGTTCCAGGCCCTGCCTCCTTGGTTTGTAGATGTCCATCTTCTCTTTGTATTTCTTCACACCATATTCTTTCGTAAATGTCTACCTCTGCATCCAAATTTTGTGCGTGTGTGGTGATCTTTGTTTGTTTTTGCAGTACTGGGTATTGAACCCAAAGTCACTCTACCACTGAACTACATCCCAGTCCCTTTTATTTTGTGATTTTTTATTTATTGTGTGTATGTGTGTGGTGGGGGAGTAATAAGTTTTAATGCAGGGATGCTCAACCTCTGAGCTACATTCCCAGTTCTGTTCATCAATTTTATTTTGAGACAGAATCTTGCTAAGTTGCCCAGTCTGGATTCCAACTTGCAGTTCTCCTGCCTCAACCTCTCAAGTGGCTGGGATTACAGGTGTGCATCTCTGTGCCCAGCTAAATTTTCCCTTTTTATGAAGAGACAAGTAAAATTGTATTAGGGTCCACGCTAATGACTACATCTTACCTAGTTATTTCTGCAATAACCCTCTTTTCATAAAGGATCATATTTGTCGTACATGCCAGTAATCTCAGTCACTCAGGAAGCTGAGGCAGGGTCACAAGTTGAAAGCCAGCCTGGGCAACAAGCCAGATCCTTGTCTCAAAATTAATACCAAAAAGGGCTGGGGTTTAATTCAGAGATAGAGCACCCATAAGTTCCGTCCCAAGCACCAAAAAGAAAAAAAAAAAGTCATATTCTGAGTGAGGTACTTGCAGTTAAGACTTCAAAATATGAATTTGGGTCAGCTGGGGTAGGATTCAATCCATAATAAGGACCTTCTACAGAATCATAAAAATTCAGAGTGAGAAGAAGACTTAAGAAGTTGTTTTTTTAAATTATGAGATAGGGTGTCACTAAGTTGCTTAGGGCCTTACTAAGTTGCAGAGGCTGGCTTTGAACTTGCAATCCTCCTGCCTCAGCCTCCCATGTCACTGGGATTATAGGCATGTGCCACTGCACCCAGCTGATTTTTTATTTTTATCTAAAATGTGTTTATTGGGATGTTTTCCCACTCATCTTGATTCAGGCTGCTTTTAGTGTTGCTTCCTCCTGAAGAAACTTCCTTCTGTAAATTTTGCTCTTCCTCCCATAGGCTGGCAGAGGACAGTTGAACAGCCAACACACAAAACTCCTGTTTGTGCATGGCTAAAAACTGTCATGATTTTATAGCATCCTGGGCATTTCACATCTTTGAAATAGGAATTGGGGCTGTGCACCAGGTGCTTCTTCTTGTGCTTCCTCTTCTTTTCTGGAGAGGGATGAAAGAGATCTTTTTCAAGAGGCATGTTCTCGTGGGGAGGTTGTCACCGCCAGACCAGCTGATTCTTGAGTCCTCTTTTACCCAGGCCAAGAAGAGTATTTAGAACTTTAATAACATTTTTTGGCAACATTTTGGAGGGTTATTTTTGTTTTTTAATATATCTCTGTGTGCTTTCCAGAATGGTTCCCACTGCCTAAGCCTCAGAGCCTTCAGATTGTCTGGAACAGGTAAGCATCACTTTGGGAAGCTGTTTTTAGGTAGGAAGAGGAGACATTTCCCTGGACCTCAATCCACTGAACAACCTCCAATGCCTTGACCTCAGGGCTCTGAGTCCCAGGAAGAAGCTCAGAAAGAGCCAGTACCCTGTGAATGTGTTGGTTTTTCTCTATGAACCTTTTTACTTTCAGTGAATTTGGTCATTAAAATTGTTTTGTGCCCCTCAGCCATGCCCCAGGCCCTGAGAACAGGGAGTGATGGCTTGCAAGAAAACCTAGTGGGTTTATTATTCTCTGACACAGAGAAACCAAATAACATCATTGAGTGGCCATTGGAGGGGGAACTTGATTCATGGAGGTCATGCTTTCCCAGGCCCTCTCAACGCAGTCTCGGCTCAGACCAGGGCAGACTTTTATTACCAGCTTTCAACAAATCCCTAGTTTCTTTTGCAAAGTAAAACAGATAATAGAGACATTCCGGGAATAGTTAGCTAACTAAGCTGTGCCAGGCAACCTCGGGCTAAGAAGAACTCAGTGTTTTCGGACAATGACCAATTACAATAACCAGTATTATTTGATCTGAGAGTAATTAGCCGAGGCTCTGTTCTTTTTGCTTCAGTGAGGAGGCAAAAAGGGCAGTGAGGAAAACATCAGAGACAGGGGAAACCAGCTCAAATGTCAAAGAAAAACACTCACACAGGTGGGGAGGAGTGGAGTTTCACCAGCCAAGATCCTAACTGAATATTTGAACATTGTGCTTGATTGAAAATATGGAAGCGTTGAAGCTAACTAAATATCGTTTGGTTACTCCATTCCTACTATTCACATGCTTTAAAAAGTCACCATATAGAGTGAATACCAGGGTACAAAGAAGAAAATAGGTTGGAAACAGAGTCGTGATCTTCCAAAGGGTCTTGCATTGGGAGCACCAGGGCTCCCTAGGGTGTCCATCCACTCCATTCTTATTTTCAAAGCACTGTATAAATTGAAACTCCTCATTATCTTAGGAGAAGTTTCCAGAGTACTGCTGTTCATCATTTCATTCACACTTTCTCTTGCCAGCATAGTCAGGTTCCCTAACCCCTAGCTAGAAACGTTTGGATTGTCACATTGCCTACAGCTTGCTTTCCTTTCCCTATTGTTTTTTTGAAATAAATGCTACCTCCATCCTGTAAGGCATCCTAATGCTCTAGGATGCTGCTGTTGCCACTGCTGCAATAGCGCCACCAGCCTCCTGCTGTGGGCACACCAGCCCTTCCTTCTGGGCCAAGCAGGACTTGAATCCCTCACTCTGACTTTTCTGACTACACAACTCCTACCACCTCTGCCCATTCCCTGGTCCATGGCAATGTCTTTGCCTCTGCTCAGACTTCTGGCTTCTCTCTGCTCAGATCCTCAAAACATGGGGTAATATCTGGAGCTGTGCTAATACAGAAGCCACTAGTTGCACATGGCTATTTAAACTTAAATTATTCCAAATTAGATTTAAAGTTCAGTTGTTCCATTGCTCAAGCAGCATTCCAAGGACTCAAGAACCCTATGCATATAGGAGCTACCATATTGGACAGAGTAGAAATATTTCTATTTCCATCATCACGGAAAGTCCTCTTTTCCAGTACTGGAGATTGAACCCAAGAGTTACACTGAGTCATATCCCCAGCCCTTTTTGTTTTGAGACAGGCTCTCGCCAAGTTCCTTAGGTGGACCTCTAACTTATAATCCTCCTGCCTTAGCCTCCTGAGTCACTGAGATTACAGGTGTGCACTGTGGCATCTGGGTCATCATGGAAAGTTCTTTTGGACAGTGCTGGCCTAGATTATCACATGAGAAAATTCTTGGTGCTGAAAAGGGCCCTGCAAAGAGGAGTAGCATTAGGCAAGCAATGTACTATGTGCCTAACAGGGTGCTGCATGTATTATTACATTAAATCCTTACAAATGTCATTTCCATGTCAAAGAGGAAGAAACTGAGGCTCAGAGAAGTTAAGTCACCTGACCAAGTTCATCCAGTTAGGTAACTGGTAGAGTCAGGATTCATCTGGTACACAGGTCTCTGTGGATTGTCAATTGAATCCACAATTCAATTGTACATGTGGTTAAATAAAAAGCAACTGACTTTTCTACATGATTCCTACAGAGGTGCAGTGGAACGGTGCACAGGCCTATAAATGGGCACAGGGTCTTGCTGGGGGTTTGATGATGACCTCTTTAATGTGGGCCTAGTAAGACACACTCTTTATACTGATTAGCAAATTGTAGGACAGCTTCTCTGAAGTTGTTTCTTCCTAATGCTGGTTATTGCTTACTGTGGGCATCTACTTTACTGTGTCCTAAACTGAAAGCATTAAAAAGTACCTACTCTATCCCTGCCCTTTTCCTTTCTATATTTGCAGGGGGAAAAGCAAAGAACCCAGTTAAGCTCAAGGTAACCAGCTTATCTTGTGCTGCAAAGATCAATGGCAGCCGTGAGGATGGGAGATTTTTATACTCAGAGCCAGGTTGTGCTAAGAAATTAAAACCACTGTCTCAGCGGGGCACAGGGTGCATGCCTGAAATCCAAGCAGCTTGGGAGGCTGAGACAGGAGGACAGTGAGTTCAAAGCCAACCTCAGCAAAATCGAGGCGCTAAGCAACTCAGTGAGAGCCTGTCTCTAAATAAAATACAAAATAGGGCTGGGGATGTGCTCAGTGGTTGAGTGACCCTGAGTTCAATCCCTGTTACCCCCACAACCACCAGGAAAAAAAAAAATCTAAAACCTCTGTCTCATATCTCTGAGAACAACTAGATTTTTCGTTTTTTGAATAATGGGTTCATAGATAGTGTTTTACATATTGCAAAGAGTGGGCTAGGCACCCTGAATGGAGAGTATACCTGCCAATCCTCCTTCAGGCCTCTACTTTAAATCTCCTTTTAGTCCTAACTGACCTGAAAATTTGCAAGGACTGGGGATTTCCGAATTTCTTCTTCATCTTGTCTATGAAGAAGTTATTCTTGAGCTGAAGATAGTAATCTGTTTGCAAAAACAGTTTTATGTCATGGAAATCAGGTACCTGATAACTTCTTACCCAAATCTTGTGCAAAAATTGGGTGAATTACAAATGTGCACGAGACTCCAGCATCCCAGCACCATGGAATGCAGAGGAAAGCAGTATCTGCTTTCTTGCTTTTGCTCTAAGTTGGTATGTGAATTTGATGTTAAGTAAGCTGCTCTCTTTTTTTGCTTGATTGTTTCATGACCATGCAATTTAATTTTGAATGTCAAACATCAGTCCTGTGGTTAATTGTCTTCCAGGATCTGCATAGTTTTTCCTCTTGTGGCTTTCTATTTGTAAAAATATTTGTGGCTTGTAGAGATGGATGTACTTAAATGATAGGCACTAGATTAGCGAAAACTTTAAATCATTGTAAGTGAATAGGCATCAGAAAAATCCATAGGCCTGCAGGATGTCACCTACCCTACCACTCTCCCCAGGTTCATATCATGCATCTCTCCCTCTTTTTCCCAAGCCAGTCACTAAGACTTGATTGCCTTCTTTAAACTCACTCTTCTCCCTTTCACTCCAGAGCACCAGAGACCACTGCAGCAATGCTTTCCCCTTGTCTGTCCCCAGTTCTTCAGCTCTCAGCTCAAATGTCACTTCCTAAGGAAAGTCTTCCCTGACTGCCTCTTCCCATTCTGGGTCAGGGATCAGGGCTGTCTTGGTTTGATCTGCTATAATGAAATGCCTGAGACTAGATAATTTATAATCAACAGAAATTTATTGTCCATAGTTCAGGGGGCTGGGAAGACTAAAATCAAGGTGCCAGCAGATCTGTTGTCTGGTGAGGGCTCTATGCTCATAGGTGGTATCTGGAGTGTCCTCATATGGTAGAAGGGGCAACCTCCTTTATGAAGGCACTGATCCCATTCATGAAGTCTCTATCCTCATAATCTAATTACCTCCAAAGGCCCCTACCTTGTAGTACCATCACCTTGGTGATTAGGTTTCAACCTAAGAATTTCAGGAAGAACAGAAGTATTCAGACTAGAGCAGGAACCTTTTCTTCAAAGTGGTACCTCTGCATTTGTATGATAATTTGGTGAATGTCTGGCTCCTCTACTAGACCAAGAAGCCAGAAGACAGTCTTGCCCCATACCTCTCAGAGCCAACCACTCGCCGGCACATAATAATTGCCTGATAAATGATTTTGTTCATCTCCAAATATACAGTTCAACATAAAGTCAACTTGAAAACTCATCCTTACTGTGATTTGGGTGCTTAATTCTCTCTCTTGTTCTGCTCCATCTCAGGAGAATGAAGAGGGCTTCTTAGCTAAAAACCTTGGGGCTGAGCTTCAGAAACACTATACATAATTGAATTTTCCACTCAAGCTTCACCCTCCAGAATCACGTCTCTCCCTCCAGGGTTCTATGCTTGATGCTTTTGGAGCCCAGACCTAGAAAGTATTGTCAATTGGGTTTTTCTGCTTGGTTGGGGCTGCTGTGTCTATCCAAGAAGAATCCTTAATTATGTATTTCTGCTTCTATAATTATAAAACAGTGTCCTTTATGTGTACATGGTGCCCAGAGACATGATGGAGGGCAGGCAAGTTGAGAGATAGGACTTTGAGATTTTTAATCTTACTAACAAGACAGATTAAGAGTTTCAGGATGGAGGCTATTTCTCCAACAATTTTAGTAATCCCAGGAAAATTCTATTTGAAACATTATTCTACATCTAGCCATTTCTTTTTCTATACTTTCCACCCTCCCTGCCACCTTTATTTTCCAGAATGAGAGTGTCTGGAGAAACTCTTTTTCTCTCTCCCACTTTTCCAGGCTGGGCAGGGTTCCTGAAGCTGAAGACTTGGCCTCCCAAATGTTGAAGGGCTTTCCTAGAGACCGTGTCTCCGCCCAGGAAGCACTGGTCCATGATTATTTCAGCGCCCTGCCCTCCCAGCTGTACCAGCTTCCTGATGGTGAGTGAGGAGTGTGTGTGCAAGCACATGTGTTCAGTTTCAGTGTCCTAAGTGTTTTCTCTCAACCTGGAAAATCAAAATATTTCCACCCAGAAAGAAGAGAGTGATTAATTTGCCTGCAGGAAGGAAGATGGAACCCAATCTTGCCTGAGTTTTGCATGAGATTCTCTAAAACCCTGAAGCACTGGTAGAGAGGTGACAAGGATCCAACATTTCAAACACACACACTTACACTTAGAAATTGGATGAGATAAAAGTTCCCTCTGTGTTGTTTGCTTTAGCTAGCATCTGCCAGGAGAAGCAAAACCAAAATTTCTAACAAGCCCCTTCTCTCTCTCCATAGAGAGTAAGATGATAGGTGACATGGATATGTCAGAGAGCAGAGCTGGGCCTTTCTTGATTGGTAATATGATGCTGCAGAAGGAAGTGTGGAGGTGGGGTGTTGGGGGAAGGGAAGCATCCTCCAAGGCCAGCTGCCCGCTGGAGAGGCAAGTTACCCTGAAATCAGCCTTTGCTGCCTGGGCCTGAAGTCATCCTCCAAATCTGAAATCTGCTTAGGGGTCATGTGGTTGGAGCTGTCCTTGTGTTTCTCAGAATGTGGCCAGGAAGGGCTACGTGGAGGATGTGGGCACTGCGGTCAAGGTCTGGGCTGTTTGAGGGGGACTGTCCTTACGTGGGGTTTCTTTGAAAATATCCACCATTCAAATGAAAACAGTTTTTAGGAGTCCTAAGGCAGAGAAAAGGAAGTTAAGCAGGAGGGTCTAGGGGATCGGACTGTGAAGAGGGAACTGGGATGGGAGGAGGGGGCAGGGGAATGGGGTTCATGGGGTGAGGATGGAGTGCAATGGGGTGAGGAGCTACTGCCCAGGAGGTATAGACACAGTCTGGTCCAAATGGCCAAGGTTTGCAAATGCAGTTCCACTGTATCTATGTCATTGTCCTGCAGTCATTCAAAACTCTTAGTTTGGGACTTGTTGAGGAATTTTATTATTAAAGTGAGTCATTTAAGATCTCCAAAAATAACCATAATCATACAACTGGGGTTAATGTCTTACTTACCCTTGTAGGAAGAATCAGTCATTCGAATTTATTAAGTTGACATAAGTGTCAAGAACATATGAAGTGCTACAAAAAGTTGAAGAAAACAAGAGGCTTGTCCCTGGCCTCGAGGAGTGGGAGGAAAAGAGGGTGAGGAAGAGGAAACAGGGCACCCTCGTACACATATTAGCACAAATCATATCTAAACAGCTAAAATCTGTGCATAATCAACTGCAGATGTTCAGGACTGTGTGTGCTAACGGCAGTTCTTTAGAGGAACTAGAATAGCTCAAGTGAGATGGATTAGACTGGAGGTGAATCTGAAGTGGAATTTGAAAGGAGGGGAGGGACAGGGTTTGGCATGTGGGTGGAATGAAGGACGTGGCAGGCAGACCTACAAGTCTCACTTCCTTCCTGGCACCTCTGCCCCACTTCAGCCCCACCTTGTCCTCTCCCATCCCAATCCCTTCTTCCCAACCTCAGTCCTTCCTAGATCTTTCCTTCTTAGCTTTCTTCTTTCGGGTTTGGGATTTCTAACTCGATCACACCATGCAAGTGTCCACCCTTCTCCCCACTTAAAGAAACCTCCCCCATCAGCCCTCCTCCAGGGCCTATTATTCTGAGAACTGCCTGGGATCTTCAAAGTTTTGGGGCACCAGCTTTTGCTTGATGAAGGGTAATTAGGAAGAGACAATCACTGTCCAACTGATGTGTTGTTGGAAACTTGGGTTTTGATTCTTCCCGGCAAAGTCACCAATAGAGGGGCCCTGGTGCATGCAAGTGTAGAAGTGTGCATGTGTGTCTGTGTCTGTGTGTGTGTGTGTGTCCGTGTGCGCAAGGGTGAGAGAGACAGAACAATCTGTATTCCTTCTCTGTTCACCCAGCCACAGAGCCCAAATCTACTTTGACACTTTTAGAAAAATGAAAAGATGGAATCTTGCAGGAGCCTGCCTGCACTGGGGGGAGATGAGGGGTGCTCGCAGCAGGAGGGAAGTTGACTTTTCTTTATACATATAGGGGTTTTTCCATGCAGAGTTTAAATTATGCCTGATAAAAGGAGTTTCGTGGATGTTTCAGTTCTTTCAAATTCTCCTGGCTTCCTCCCAATTAAATGAGGTTTGTCAAAGCCACAGGGCTCTGCTGCTGCTGCCTCGGCGGACAAGCACTTCCTGCAGCGACATCTCGAATCCCTGAGGGAGAAGATGAAAGGGCCAGCGCCAAGAGACAGGGGAGGGGGGCGAGTGTGTGTGTGTGTGCGCGCACACGTGCATGTGTGTGTGTGCATGTGCCTATGCGTGTGCATGTGTGCTGTGGGGAAGGTGTAGAAATACATAGAGAGACAGATCGACATTAGGACAGGGGACGAGTAAAGAGGAAAGGCAACGCTACCGGGAAAATTGGTAAGAAAGAAAGAAGAGAGAGAAGCCCCTGGGGCCAGTTTGTGCACCTTCACTACAGTGGCCCTTGCCAAGGGCGCATTATCCACGAAGGGCTGCTCTCCCTGGGCCTGGCAGTGCCAGTCTGCTTTTTCATTGCCCCTGGCAAAGAGCCTTTGTCAAGAGCCTCCTTTGCAGACACAGAACACCAGCGGGTAATCACAGTTCCCAACCTGCAGGGACATAAAATCTCCATCCCCAAGGTGGGCTGCTGCCCCAGGCATGAGAATCTAGCAAAAATGAGGCATGCTCTTGTTGGTGATTTGTAAGGAGAGTTTCCCTACCATAATTATGCAAGAAATTTTGCTCTCTGGTAGCATTTCAGTATGGAATCATTTAGGAGCTTATATTTATATCAATTTATTATTCTGGTTGCAGGATAACAGAGTTGTCACTTTAAAATATATTCTGTTTCCCCTTTGATCTGAAAGATGCCAGCTATTTATTGTCTGCCCTCTGAAGAAGACAATTAAAGCATGAAACCTGTGCCTGGGAAATACGTGGAGGGCGAGGGACAGCCTAAATCCCAGCAGAAGCGTGGCTTAGCCTTTCCCCCCGAAAAGACAGGCTCCCATCCATCCAGGTGGATTTTCATCAAACCAAGTCCTGAATAACACTTTCTCTAGATTGCAGCAGTCCACTTACAGCCAGAGGAAATTTATCAGGAGGTTATTTGCCATGAAAAACCAGGAATTCCAGGATTTGTTCCCTTTTGGAGATGGCTCTTAAGTGGAAAAGCGTGAATAAGGGAATGGAAAGCATGTGGGAACTTCAGCCAAGCTGACATTTTCCCTCATTGACTCTTGAACACCTGAAGAAACATTTGTTGAAGGAGAAATTATTGGTAGTCCCTCTCAAAACACACCCAACAGCAAACTAATTGCTTTTGCAGATGGCCAGGGAGCTGCTCTCCCCTCTCAGGCACCAGCTTACAGCCACACTTGTGGTCCCCCTGGCTGAGCCAGCAGTGCAGGACGTCAGCTGGGGCAGCAAGGACCTAAAATTAGGACCTTGGCAACTCTCTAATCTTAGCTGCAGGTTCAGCCTCTTCACTTAATTCCCTTTGCCCCCAGCATGAACTTGGGCTCTGGGAAAAGAACACTGTTTAATGATCTGGGGGCGGGGGGAGTAGAAAATCATTAAGCTGCCCCTTCTAGAAACTGGCTCCATTCTGGTCTTACAGGAAGGCTTCCAAATATTGCCCTTGGAAAGTTAAGACTGATTTTGGAACCTTGCCATTTTGAAGTACACACACTAATCCAAAAAATTATTTTTTTATCTGGGCAGTAAATGCCACGTGATTTAAGAGTCTGGTCCTTAAGCCACCGTCCTTGATTGTCAAGACATCAAAGGCTGTCTCTCTCTCTCTCCCACTCTCTCTGGGTTGGTCCCATTTTCTATCCAAATCCCAGGCTTCAGTCTGTACCGTTCTTTCCTGGACTAAATCCCTCTTCTCCTTTAAAACAGATTTTAGAAAAAAAATCTTAAAACTTAAAAGCTTGCAATTGTTTCACAAGGAAGTTTCTGAAAACAATGTGCCACAGGCTGTATTATTGTCACCAAGTACTTATGTACACACAGGGTGGAAGGAGGCGTGGTGTTTGCCCCGCCTGTCTTCACACCACCCTAATACCTATATGCTGAAAGTTCTTATAATACCTGTATGCTGAAAGTTCTTGAGCAAGTCCCACTCAGATTGCCCCATTAAAATCTAAACCATATTTTGGTTTAGAAGTCCTCTCATAAAAGGACTTCAGGCCTTCTTTTAACATTATCTCTTTAATGTATTAGAAGATCCCCATGATATCCCTTCCCAAAGGTCACTTCTCTAGACTGAGTATCTTTAACCTTTTTGTTGTTGTTTCTAACTTTAGATTGTTTCTTCCACTTTTTTTTTTTTCGGTACCCAGGATTGAACCCAGGGGGGCTCAACCATTGAGCTGCATCTCCAGTCCTTTTTTATTTTGAGGCAGTTCTCTCTTAGTTGCTTAGGGCCTCGCTAAGTTGCTTAGGCTGGCTTTGAACTTGCAATCCTCCTGCCTCAGCCTCACAAGCCATTGGAATTATAGGCGTGCACCACCACACCCAGCTCTTTCTTCCACTTTCCTAATCCATTTTGAATCTATTCCAATTATTTTGCTTATTTCTAAGATTCTGGACCCAGTGTAGACTCAGGTTTCTAATATAGTGGGAGAATTATATTTCAGTTCATTCATCAAAGATTTACTAAGTGTCTAGTCTCATTGCGATTTTGAAAATAATGGGAATGAATTAGTCGTGGACCCTGTCCTCAAACAGCTTCCAATCATTAGTGAAATGAGATGAGCATGTAAACAACTACAGATCAGATAACATATTTAAATGCTCTGAGGGTCCAGAGGAGCCGAGATTAACCAGATTAAAGCCAGCTGTGGGGATCCAGGATGACTTTGAGAGTGGGTCCTGAAGGATGCTGAGTCTGGATGGCTGGGAGAAAGGACATCCAGGAAAAGGAATGTCATGTTCCTCTTCAAACTATGTGATATCACTCTAAAACTGTCTTCATTTTAGTAATAGTGACACAATCTTAATCCATATACCATTGTAGTTTTTACTTACATCATTGTATATGTTCTTGCAACTTGCAATTTAAAACTCTAACACTGATTAGTGAAGTTTAGCTTAGCTGTTTATATGTTTCTACGGGATTTCAGACTTACTCTGTTTATTGTTTTTATTGTCTGGTTTACTCAGAGTTTAACCAGAATATTCTGGAATGCCAAGTTTCAGGAGTTGACGGTGGTGGGAAAGAGGGAAGGCAGATTCTTAGCCAGCTGTCTGGACTCTATACAGCTTCTAGAAATTTCCAACATACCTTAGACCACTCTCTCCACTTTTCAAATCCTCCATTAATTAGTACTTTAAAAACAAAACATTAAGAAACAAATTAGGAAGTGTCTTTCATTAAAACACTTGTTGACCTCTACACTCAAAAGTTGTCCTCAGTGCATTCCAATGCAGTAGAGGAGGCCTTGGGTTGAGAGATGGTTTATGGTGCTGCATAGACTGTTGCTAGGAGACAGGGGGGTAAACCAGGTCCCTCTGCCCTCCTAGGTCCTCAAATTGGTTAAATTTCTTATCATCATGTTCTGAAAGAATCTCCAGGTAAGGATGAACTATTCAGGAAAGAGTTAGGAACCCTGGGAGTGGGAAAGGACCTAGAGATGACTTGTTCTATACCTTCATTACAGAGATGTGCTGCTGACATCCAGGGCAGAACGGTCATAGCTGCTTTTTATTGGGATCCATGTGCTTTACATGAATTTCATTCAAACTGTATACTAATTGGTGAGGCTGGGATTATTATCTTCATATTACAGATTAGGAAATCGGACTAAGAGAGGCCAGTTACTTAAAGTCACATGGCTGTAAGTGGTAGGGTCAAAGCCTGACTTTACATCAGACTCCCAGTTCACTACATGTTGTTCTTGTAAAGACCTCCTAGGAACTTCAGAGCAAAACCAGGAGCAGAACCAAGAGCTGGATTCCCAGTCCCTGCCATTTCTGCTGTCTCATGTTCTATGTTTAGTTTAAAACCTTCCTGGGAGAGATTTCGAATGTCCCGAGGTAACATGTTTAATGTGCAACACCTGAAGACTCACTTTTAGATTTAATAGACTCACAGCCCAGTACCACTGACCCCTTCCTCAGTGCCATCTGATCTTAGTCTCTATTTTCTTTTTATAATAATATACGTGGTCAACCTTGGGTTTTAATATTTCTTGCTCAATGCTGGTTATGTTTTTTTTCACTCTATAATTCATTCTGTTTTATGAGACAAACATCAGGAATCAAGTGGAAAATGGGGCAAAGGCATAAAACAGCAATTTATGCAAGAGGAAACAAAAAGCAGAACAATACATGGAATAAACAGACGTTTTACTAGGGGTTAAATAAACACAAGTAACTGTTAAGTTAGTTAATTTTCCCTTCTACCTAATGACTGCCAGTACTGGTGTGTTTGTGGTAAAATGATTCTCTGATGTTGGAAGTGTAAATTGGGGCAACTTTTGCAAAGCATTATGGTAGGAGCCACACAAATAAATGCTCATACCCTTCCACCCTGTGTTTTTATTTCTGAAATTTATCCAAGAAACAATTGAATAGGAAAAACAAAATAAAACCTAGATTAATGAAAATGTTTATTG
Organism: Glaucomys volans; assembly: GCA_020662805.1. Classification (NCBI taxonomy): domain Eukaryota; kingdom Metazoa; phylum Chordata; class Mammalia; order Rodentia; family Sciuridae; genus Glaucomys; species Glaucomys volans. Next base: position 408,045 of record JAJEJO010004837.1, on the reverse strand, counting down.
CAGTGGTATCCATGTTTTAAAAATTACAAAATAAAAATGAGAAACAAATTTAAATATTAAACACTAGAGAAAGGATTGGAAAAATGTTTGTGGGTTGACCCAGCATGCAGTTCCTTGTGACCGTTTAAAATAATTACCAGAGGTGTGCTGTATTATGAAAATGTTTCTGCTAGGACATGAGCTGCAAGAAACTAGGATACAATATTGTATATTATAATGTACCTGCAAAAATTACCATACTTACAAACAGAACTGAAAGTTAGCATATAAAAATTAAAATGTTCTTCTAGTTTAGGGGGTTTGTAGATTATTTTTTCACAAAGTTTTTTTTTTTAATTAGTGGTGTATTATTTTTATTGTTTCAAAGAATGAATTAAAACCAAATGGTGCAGGGAGCCTGGGCTCTGGACTGAGAGTTAAAGACCTATTTCTTCTCCCCCGCCCCCCCCAACATAAACATGCACTATTGACTTTCATAAACCTTAATTTCTCCATCTGCACAGTGGGTTAACAAAAATTTCCTTAACCCTGATGAAATGGGATGTTTATTTTGTAAAATTTTTAGCTCACTGAATGCAAGGGTTCATGTAAGTGTGGTCCTAGGAGAACCAGAAGCGGGAGGGAGAGGAAAGATAAATAGGCACTAATTAATTTTAAAAGGAAAGATCATCTGATTTAATGGGAAATGCATATGTGCCGTGCCCCTAGACAGAGTCGGAAGTGCACTCCTTGTTAGTTAGCAGCTTCAATTTAAGGTACTGTGTGATCCTTTGGGCTTTGAAGATATGAAGCCTCTATACATACACATGAGCTAAAATTACCGCCTAGTCAGGACTACATGTGCACTCTGAATAATTGCATGCACTAAGCAACTCCAGCTGATGGATTGATGATATGGAAGCATAGTGCAAAGACCACGTGAGGAGGGGAATGGCAAGACATTTTGAAAGGATGGCATAATTTCCAAGCTTTCTCTTTAACTTGCGCTTTTTCTTTTAGCCATTACAGACAAGTAAAAGGGATTTGATTATCTTGTTTCCTGTGAAAGGTTATTTAGCCCCTCAATCCCATTAAGTCACTCTCTGCACTCCAGTGCACCGCGCCTTACCCAGGTTATCAGCCCAGGAAGAGTAAATGGAGACACCAGGATCAGATTTCTAAAGGAAGGAAAGTTAAAGCAAAGTTTGAAAGGGGTGACAGCCAACAGCCCTGAGCTTGGGAACTCAATTAGAATGAAAGACAACTATCTCATTATCTCCTTCGGAAATGATCTAAATACATAAAAATCTAAAAGTTTTAAATAAACTTGTCCTACTGACTTGTCTAGATGACTGAACTTCCCATCTCAAAAAAATTTTTTAAACACCCACTTTCGTATTTATTTATTCGAAGCGCGAAGCAGCTGCGATAATTATGCTGTCAGATTCAGTAAGCTAATGAGGAGTCACCAGAGTGGAAGGTTTTGCATTTGTGAGATTGCTGAAGAAGAGAGCCTCTCTTCAGCTTTTTTCTTTCTTTTTCCTTCCCACCTTTTTCTTTTTCTTTTTCTGAGTTGGGAAGGAGAGCCTGGCAGTCCACAGTCAAACTGGAATCCTTTTGATTTTCTTGTTTGTTCTGTCTGTCTCTCTCTCTCTGTCTCCCTGTCCTCTCTCTCTCTCTCTCTCTCTTTCTCTCTCTCTCTCTCTCTCTCTCTCTCTTTCTCTCAATCTCTGTCTTTTCCTCCCTCCCTCTCTCAACAGCCCTCTGTGTTTTTGAGGAGCTGCTGTTTTTGATAGGCAAAGAAGCCTGGGAGAAATCCCAGCTTTTCATGCCACTGTCCCCAAGGCTCAGGGAGACTTCTCCTGATAGACATTCCCAACATGGTTTGGATTTGAGGTGATTTGAGCATCATCTGTAAAATGTACACACTGTTTATTTTAGCCATTTAACTGTTTATGCTATGACATGAGCTAAAAGAAAGTAGAATACAAAAGTGTATATTATAAATGTCCCTGTGGAAATGTCATATGCAAATTGACAAAACTTGATGTCTCCCCTTTCTAGCCTAGCAAATATATAATTCCAAATCAAAGAAGTCAGAACCACAGACTATCCACAGCATCTAAGTAGAAGTCCTGGCCAAGCAATGCAAGGCTAGCATTGCAGGTTTTTTTCCCCTCTGGCTGAGAGCATCTTCTAGCAAACAATATCATTAAGACGTTTTATGCATGTGGCTAGCCAAACGTAGAAACTTCTCTCTTTGTTGAATTGTGAGATGTTTGGAGCTACCCAAATTTGTACAGATTGTGAGACTTGGAAAAGAAATGTCCAAGTTGGAGGAAACCCTGAACAAGTTCTGTAGATTTGCTTTGGTGTCAGTCTGTGCTTATGCTTGTAACAATGGCTACTACTTAATAGAAACTTTATATACCAGGAACTACTCAAGGTGTTTTGCATATGTTCACTTCTTTAAACTTACAGCAATCTGCCAGGAATGTCAGTTTTTGCCATTTGTAGATGAGGCTCTTAAATGTTAACTTTTGAAGGATTTAGCCCATAGCTGTAGCTTAGTTAGCACTCAGAAACAACAGGCGCCTAATGAACACAGGCATCCATGGACATGCAAACTGTCAGTGTGCTCAACAAATCAAATACAGACTGTCAGGGCTGGGGTTGTGGCTCAGTGGTACATCTCTTACCTAGCACGCATGAGGCACTGGGTTCATCCCCAGCACCACATAAATAAACAAAATGAAGTTAATGTGTCCATCTACAACTAAAAATATTTTTTTAGAAAATATGGACTGTCCCCAATTGACAATGGTTTGATTTATATATATATATTTATATATATTATATATATATTTATATATATTTACATATATATATATATTTTTTTGTACTTTTTGATGACACAAGAGTCATACACATGTTCGGTAGAAACTTTACAACAGACCTCTGTACCCTAAAGATCTTCTTCCGTTGGTTTACCAACTTTGGTTTGAACCAACCATGCAGATCAAAAATATTCAGGGGAAAAAAAGAAACTCACATCTGGACTGAACATGCACTGTTTGTCTTGTCATTATTCCTTAAGCAATGCAATACAACAACGACTTACATAGCATGTGCATTATATTAGGTATTATAAGTAACCTAGAGATGATTTAAAGTATGCAGGAGGATGTGAAGAAGTTGTATGCAAATACTATACCATTTTATATAAAGATCTTGAATATCCTTGGATTTTGGAACCAGGGACCAATGGAGAACTGGACTTAGAATTTTGAATTTTGATCTTTTTCCAGGTTGGTGACACTCTTTCTTGATGTTCCCCAAGGGGACAGGTTATCAAAAGTCTTTGCACCTTACTTTTGGCCCTCGCTGTGTCTGAGGTCCCTCCCAATTCCATTCCTGTTCTTACCATCTGCCACACATAGCACCACACCTTGCCCTAGTGTTCATTTGGTAGATGCACCGGTGACCGGGGTAAAGTAGGAAGCTCTTGACAACTATTAGTAGATTTGGTAAAGTGAGTCATCCGTGAGTCACTGTAAATCATTAGGAAATAAGTTTGGCTCGTGTTTTGACCTCTCTTCAGGTGACAAATGTTACAACAGACATAAAAATATATATACTGTGAAAGATCCCAGGACATAATATGTTGGTGCTTTTTTTTTTCCCTACAGAGGAGTCTTTGTTTACAGTTTCAGGAGTGAGGCTGAAACCAGAAATGTGTGACCTTTTGGCCTCCTACCGGAAGGGTCACCACCCAGGCTGGTTTAGCAAATGCTGGTGAAAAGAAGGGGTGAGGTCACCAAGATTCTTCCAGGTGAGTGATCCCATCAGTGAGGCTCCTTCTGGACAGAATTGAAAAGCAGTTGCTGTTATGTAGCAGCGAGAACATTCTTCACCAATTCAGAGCACATCTGCTCTAGGTCTGGGTTACAGGTGGCCTGCCACTTCAGACCTCCATTCCTACACTGGAGAAGGGGCCAGCCCCCCCCCCCCCCCCCTGGGGCGGGGGGGGGGGGGGGGGCTCCACAGACAGCTTCCAGATCACTGTGACACCTTCAGCCAATGCAACTGGAACAAAACATTACAACTGACCTTGTTTCCCCTTCCTTAGGTGATTCTCTATCAGCTGACAAAGCAAAACCAGAGGAAAGGGTGACCAATAGTCCTAGTTTGCCCAAAACAGAGGGGTTTCCTGGAATGCTAGACATTCAGTGCTAAATTTGGCCTAGTCACTGGTAAACCAGGATAACTCATCACCTTGGTAGTACAAATGAACTTCCTAGGTAATCTCAAGGAGGACATGATATTGTAGAGGATTTTTCCAAAGCTACCATACTCTCAAAGAAATTCTGCCAACAGGCACCGGAAGCCAGGTGGGATAACCTCAAAAGCCACCATAGCAGAGGCATCCCTCAGGGCACTTCCCACATGGACCTGTGGAGGGTAAAGGAGACAGTAATCTAGACAGAGAAATCAAGCTGAAACTCAAGTACAGGGCCAGCCAGCCCTTTAGGTGACCCTGGCTATGTCCCAAACCACAGACATTATATTACAACCCGGCCACCCATTTGGTGGCCACAGCTGGGTCATGCTTGCTAACAGAACTGTTGGAGCCTAGATGGTAACTACCAGCATTTTCCCTCCACACACGCCCAGTCTCACTCACAGGGCAGGATTCAGCTCTTCGGATTTCTCTTTGTCTTTCTCTTGGATCTCTATCTTTGACTGTCACTATTTAAAGGCATATGTACATCAAGGATGTCTGCCTTCTGGCTCTTCAACAATGATCTTGACTTCAAAGAACAGGGAAGTTTAGAGTTAGAGCTATTCCCCAGAGTATTTTATGAAATACATAAGTTTGTATTTTGACAATATACAACTGGAATTACAATTGGCAATGCAATAGCATGGTATTCCTAGAGAAAAATATTTTCCAGAGCCGAAGTTTTCATTGTTTAATTATGCCATGTCAAACCAGCGAGTTGTGAGAGGAGGATGAACTTTAGATGCAATCTATAAAGTGAAGAGCGTGCCCGTCATAAAATTATCAAAGATACTAATGAAAATGGTCTCAGATGGTGGTGGTCCATAGCATTTTTATGATGATTTCGATTGTCTTGTTATGTGTTTTGTCCGACTTAGCAGCCAGAGGGTGGGGAGATAACCTTGCCTTTCTGATGTACAGTGACTTTGCACAAAGAATTGTCACCTGTAGGCATAAATTGGTCACAATAGAAAATCAATTAAATGCAGCTTGTCAAGCTTGGTGCCTGTGCCAGCAATTGAAGAACAGAAGACGCAGATTGAGTCTCTATTGGAGTAATCTCATGATATCCCTAGGCCTCGAGACTAATGTAAGGAGATAAAACCGGTAGGAGATGAACCACAAGAGGGAAAAGCTAGAGCAATTAAACTGTTTAATAAATGGCTTGGGATCTGCAAAATCTGAGAGTGTTGGAGCTAAAGAGACTAAAAGCTGTAATCACACGGACACTGGGGGCCTGTAAATCTTTTCCACTGAATTGAATTTATGTTAAAATATTCACTTTTCAGGAGAGTCAAAATGTAAATTGAGGTGTTAGGATTTGGTAACTGGCAGCAATTCCTCAAAATTAAAACTCATGATAGATCCTCAAAATGTCAGTTTTAGGCATGAAAAAAAAATGCCTACTTATATCTACAAGAGAAATAGGAAGGAACTAAAATTTTCTGGATGCATTCCATGTGCCAGGCACTGCATTGGGGCCCTGTTCACACGTTCTTTCAAAGCGTGGCATGAGTAGTGGATTGTGGAGAGTTAAAAGTGGAGTTTGCACACCCAGAGTTAGGTCTGGATTAGTTTTTAAGCTTGGTTCTTATGACTAGGGGTGACATGCTGCCTCTTACCCTTACCATTGTAGACTTTGCAATACTGTGTAGCAGGCTTTCTTTACTCAATATGCTGTTTGTTGTTCATTATTTTGGTCTTATTTATTCTCCATTTCCTTTCAGGGCTGCTTTCATGCCACTTCAGTTTTCATTTGCTGCAACTTACTAAGAAGCTTCAAATCTAACTTCGTACTGGACACCTGGAATATTTTAAATATGATGTTCGACATATACTTGAAGAAAAAGCCATGGAAGATTGTTATTGTCATTGCCTAGAATTCAACAGTGATTGGCTCAAACACTGGGCTGAAACTAAGATCATCAGTCAGGAGAACTTCTGAACAATTTCATCCATTTTGAGAGAGATTTCTGGGCCAGAAAGTCAATTTCCCAACAGAACAGATGGGAAACTCACAATTGAAAGAATTTGTAGACAGAGCTGGTGTTTACAGGGGCCTGTCACTCTTGTATTCACTTACAATGTCCCCCAACAAAAGGACTTCTGTAGCAAGGGAAGGATTAGTCTAAAGTTGAGAAGAGTCTCCAGGGAAGATGGCCTCTTGGATAAAGTTGTCAACGAAAGGACTGACTTAAGACTGGTTGTTATGCCTTCCTAGGGGTGCTTCTTCCTTCACCACCTGCGTTATCAGAACACATTGGCATCCCACCCCACCCAGATTTCAAATTTGGATTGAGCCACTGGTTAGAATTGAATTTCAGACTGCCTCCTTCTTCTGAATCCTAATTGTCTGTGGTAATGGCAACAGTGATGAGGAACCTAAGCTCCCATTTGATGGTGGAGATACTGAATAGACAGGAGCAGAGTCCATGGATGTAATTCAAGCCAAGCTGAACCATCAGACACACGTGTGTGCACACACATAGCCCTCAAGTTAAAGGAGATGGTCTCTACGAAGGCCAGTACTGTTGCTATAATGACTTCTAAAAGAAGCCAGGGAAACTCATATTACTTCTGTCTAGGGATCATTTCAGGAAATTTGGTAGCCTAGAAACCAGAGACCTCTATGTACCCTTTAGAAGAACAAGGAGGACCAATTAATAGGGGATTTAAAAAATAATAACTCTCTACCCAAAATCTCAGATGGAAGAAAGAAAGATGCATATAGATAGTCCCAAGAAAACTGCCTTTATTAGTATTAATCAGGTATTAAACAAATACCTATATCTGCCCAGATATACCTAAAAAATGAAATGCAATGTTGTGGGCTGGATCATGGGACAGATATGTGTGCTCAAAAACAACTTAGAGAAAGGCTGATGATGGTATGGTGCAGAGTTCAGACTTGAGTCTTACTCTGATCAAATTTTTTTTTTTGGGGGGGGTACTGAGGATTGAACGCAGGGGCGCTCGACCACTGAGCCACATCCCCAGCCCTATTTTGTATTTTATTTAGAGATAGGGTCTCACTGAGTTGCTTAGAGCTTCGCTAAGTTGCTGAAGCTGGCTTTGAACTCGTGATCCTCCTGTCTCAGCCTCCCAAGTACTGGGATTACAGGCATGCGCCACTGCGCCTGGCTCTGATCAAATATTTTTTATTAATTGCTCAAATAAAATCCGAGAAGGTAGATAACTTATTCATACAATTCACTGAATTACTATTGTTATATATTTATTAGTTCCATTTTACAGATTAAGAAACTGAGGCTCAACAAAATTAATCATTCCCCCCTGGGAGCACTCCAGAGTTTAGCTGCAAACCTAAACTGCTGTCTCCAGTATCTGTGATCTTTCCAGGAACCACATACTTATTAGACTTATAGAATATACAACTCTTGAAGAAGCAGCTGATATTTAGAATTGGAGTGTGATTCAAAGGATTATATCCTGGCTAGAAGCTAATGAGCAACAAGCTGAAGCAATACTCATTCCCATCAAATTTTATCTGATTTAAATTCTTACACGTTGGGCTTAACATGTCTACAACTTAAGTAAAGCGGTGACTTAGAGGAAATTGGCACTTTTAAGTGCAATGTGAATTAATAGTGTAATCTGGCTGCCCCCAAAAGATAATGCTAATACTTTCAGGCTACATAAATGAAGGACTAAGATGATATCCCAGAGAAGGAAAGTATCTTCCTCTCTACTGAACAGACCACATTTAAATTATCATGTTCAACTCCACACATCACGTTTTAAAGGAAACCTCATACTGAAATAAATATTTATTGTGTGCCAATTAGTCTGCAGATCTAATCCTATTTAATCTTCTTAATGAGACTAAGACATCAATGCCATTGGTCGCCATTTTACAGAGAACATTAAGAATCAAATACAAGTAGCTAGAATTTGATGCCCATATTCTCTGTCCCCAGAGTCTGTGCTTTCTCCAGCGCACTTCCAATCCTACTGCATCCTCCACGGAGAAGAGAGGGCATGTGGGCCAAGCCACAGGGAGGAATAGTAGCGAAAAAGAGAAAGGTCAGGGGCCAGACAGGCTCCTTCCAGAGAGTTAAGGGTTGTCACAAAGCAAAGCAGCTGCCCGCACTGGGTGGCTGCTGAGCTAGGACAGATGGAAAACTCTAGGATGCTTTTTGTTTTGTTTTGGTACTGGGGATTGAGCCCGGGGGCACTTTACCACGGGATCACATCCCCAGCCCGTTTTTATTTTAAGACAAGATCTCACTAAGTTCCAAAGTATCTCCCTAAATTGCTGAAGCTGGTCTCAAACTTGCCATCCTCCTGCCTTAGCCTTCCCAGTCGCTAGGATTACAGACACCATGCCTGGCCAGATGATACCTTTGATGCAGCAGGAGGAGTACCTGAGTGGTTTCTCCTGTCCACTGATAGATCGTGTTCCCACACAGTGGCTGACTTCCTCTGCCTCCCCAAAGATACAGAGTATAGAAGGGATTCTCATATTGGAGTTTAGGACAGCTAATCTCTACCGCCCTATCTAATCTCAAAGTTCTCTAATAATGACTTGTGAACAACTGTGGACAGATTGTACTTGGAATTCTGGTAAGGTCCTACTGTTGCAAGAATAGAGAGACTCATTTTATTTTCTAAAAAGGATTTCTTAAATCTAAATTGACAAAATTATCCTCTTTGTAATGAAAGCTAAATTATGCTTGTGCTTCCTTCTTTTTTCTCCTCCAAATGATAGATTTTGCCTATTGAAAAGCTTAATAAAATTATCTATAAGACTCTAAAACATCATTCAAATCCTCCTTCATTCCTTGATTTTATAAAATGAATATTTCTGGTGCTTGTGCATATTTTTTCCCTCCCATGTTTTCTTTGTTTCCTTTGATAGAAACACACTTGAATTTTAAAAGCTATTATCTATTTTTGTTCAATTTTATTAGTGATGCTTTCTTATTTAGTCATGAGTGGTGATCATTTAAAATTCTATCTTTTGACATCCATAAATAGATGGCACTTATTGACTCTTTTGCAAGTAGACAGGGATCATGATGGTTCTGGCCAGTGAATTGTAATGTGCAGTGGTCTGTGTCACTCGCGGGTCAACTTTTCATTGGGTTGCTGGTGCAACGCCCTTCAGACTTTTAAAAAATCTGTCTCTCTGGGGGCTGGGGTTGTGGCTCAGTGGTAGAGCGCTTGGGTCACATGTGTGAGGCACTGGGTTCAATCCTCAGCACCGCATATAAATAAATAAATAAATAAATAAGATAAAGGTATTGTGTCTATTGATAACTTAAAAAAAATTTAAAAAAATTATCTCTCTGTTACAGTGACCAGCAGCATTCCAGAGGGCCCCAGAATTAGGAAATATAGAACAAAGTTCCCCAGATGACATGTGATGAACGTGTTGTGGGAAAGAGAGATAGAACTTTACACTGTTTGGAGCCACTAATCTTTTAGGGTTGTTACTGCAGTATTATCTAGCCTATCCTGACCGGTGGAGGGGCACAAAAAAATCAGACCCGAAGTGTCCAACATGCAGGGTTATGCGTGACTATTTATATTTAAATTTGAATTAATTATTAAATTAACTTAAAAAGATCAACTCTTCAGACATGCTAATCACATTTCAAGGGCTCAACAGCCACACGTGGCTGGCGGCCACATGATGCAGATGTTTCCAGCACTGCAAAATGTTGTCAGCCAGTGCTAACAGACTGCTAGGACTTTCGTGAGAGTTGGCAATGGTGTCTTCTAACATGTCTTGATATTTTAAGTGTGTGCATCTAATACTACCTTGGAGCTAGTCTGATAAAGTTTCAAGTTTTAAAATGAATTCCCTGGCTGGGGTTGTGGCTCCGTGGTAGAGCGTTTGCCTAGCATGTGTGAGGCACTGGGTTCAATTCTCAGCACCACATATAAATAAATGAATAAAATAAAGGTCTATCAACATCTAAAAAATATTTAAAAATGAAATCTCTGATCCCACTTCTATATATATAAAGTTTATATTATATAAATATATAATTTTAATGCACTAATTTAAATAATAATAACAGAAGGGAGATCAGTAGAGTAGAGCAAGCTTGTGAGGAGGGAGGGGAGGGAAGGGGAAGGCACTGGGGAGTGAGATTGATCCAATTATGTTAGGGCATATTCAAATATGGCATGATGAACCCCACTATTGTTTTTACTTATAATACACCAATATAAAAATTTAAAAAATGAATAAATGAATGAAATCTCTGGGAGCATCCCCTGGAGTTTACCCTCTGAAAGAAAAGAAATCATTCTGAGAAGTTACATTTCTTAGAACCAAAGAGCTCAAAAGGTGCATTCCTAAAGGTTACATTGACAAAGAAGATTAATATCTTTTTATTTCTCTTGACCACTTTTTATTTTTATTTATTTATTTATTTATTGGTGGAAGTGAGGATTGAAACCTTGGGATGCTTTGCCCCTGTACTGCACTCCAGGTCCTTTTCATTTTATCTTCAGACAGGGTCACACTAAATTACCCAGTCTGACTTTGAGCATGCCATCCTCCTGCCTCAGCCTCTCGCCTCAGCCTCTCGAGTAGCTAGAATTACAGGCATGCACCACCACTTAGCATAAATGAATTCCTAAGTAGTTGAATTGTAGTTAATCCTCTCAGAGTCTCTGGATTTTGCATTTTTTACTTCTAACTCTTCTCTATTCCTGGGTGGTTTAATGTGCATGGATGTAACATCTAATGGACTCCATAATGAATTCATCCAAGTTCACTATCATCATTATAAGCACTACCATTGAATATTACAAAAACGTATTATAGGAGTGCAAAACTAAACCAAGATGTAAAATAATCCTTCCAATCCATTTGTTAATTCATTCAACAAACATCTAGGCACTAGAAATACGAAGATCAACAGTGGCCTGAAGAATCTCATGGTCTAATGGAGAGGTAGACAGAAGGAAATATAAGATCCCATAACTGTCACAGAGGAGATGATGGAAAGTCTTGTCTGTCTTGAAGTGGGAGTTTGCCAGGCAGGGAATTGAAGGAGGGAGAAGTTATCCCTATGCAAGGGAAATGTAGAAAGCAGAGGATGTATTTGGCTGTAAGGAACTGAAAACCTCAGTCTGATGGTTTAATCCTTAAGGATTTTACTTCACATAAGAAGTTCAAATTAGGTGGCTCCAGGATGGTAGAATGACACCCAAGGACACAGGCTCTTTCTGTCCTTCTCTGTGTCTTCAGTGTCTATAACCTCAGTGTTCAGGCTGGTTCCCCTCGTGGTCACAAGATGCTCCATGCTTTCAGGCATCGCATGCAGTGGAAGCAGAGGGTGTCTCTTCCTGTGTGATTCTTTTTAAAAGAAAGCACCGTTCTGTTTACATCTTACTGATCAAACTGTCATGTATTCACTTTTTAAATGCTAGCAAAGGGAATTAGAGGACCCACTTCAGAAGATACAGGATTCTTCCTGATCTGAAGCCAGGACCACCTTCCCTGAATAGTCAGGACAACACACCAGTCTGCCTTATCCCACGGAAGCAGTGAGGAGCAAGTGTTCGTAGACACCAATACAATCTCCTACAGCAACCGGTTGTGGGGCCAAGGCCAGTCACATCAAAGTGTAAAGAATAGCTGGAAGCTTTCCAGTCTCAGGGCCTGGAGGACTTGTTACACCACTCACAGTCAGGGGATTAGTTTGGGAGAGAAGGTTATGAGCTCATTTCTAGATATCTTGAATTTAAAGTACTGTGTTCACCCACCTGACAGAACTGCTGGCCTGACTGCAGGAAGTAGAGCCTGGCCACACAGGGCATCACCTAATACTGATGGTCCTTGAAGCTCCCTTGTTTCCCAAGAGGACACAGGCAAAGAGAAGAAGCACAAGAACTCTACTAGGCCCACATTTAGGGAGTGGGAGAAATAACTGGCACAGGGATTGCTGTAGTTTGCATATGGTTTATCCCCCAAAGGTTCACATGCTTAAGAGTGACCCCCAGGGTGGAGAAGTTTTTAAGAGGTGTGGCCCAGTGCCTGGTAATTGGGTCATTGGGGGCATTCCCCTCAGAAGGAATTAACACTGGTCTCACAAAGTGAATTAGTTTTCTCAAAAATGAGTTATTATGAAGTCAGCCACTCCACAAGTTTGCTCCCCTCTGCAAGAAGCTGGTTCCATTTCTATTTCTTTGCCATGGTGTGATGCAGCCAGGGTCCTCTTGGCAGAACACTGGAGCCATGCTCTTTGGATCCTCCAGTGACCAGAATCACGAGCTAAATAAACCTCTTTTCTTCATAAAGTACCTTTCTCAGGTATTGTGTCATGGCAACAGAAAATGGACTAATACAGAAATGTAATATTAGTGGCTAGAAATTGATGGAGAAAGGAGATATTATTGGGAGGGGAGAAAAATGAGAGTCATTCTACGTGACACAAGTTAATAGCATTCTGAGACCGAGTAACCTACAGAGAAAAACTTTAGAAGGGTATAAACTCAGAAAGGCCAGAATTTGGTTGACAGTTGGTCATTGGAACAGCTTTCATGGAAAAGCATGATGGATCAAAGAGAGTGCATGATAAGAAAGCAGAAACAAAGAACATCTTTCAGAAATTCTTTCATGAAAGGATGGAAAATGTAGGATACTAGCTAGAGAGCAGAAAGAATGGGAGGTTTCTTATTTTCTTTAGCAGAGGAAGGCTGTGCATTTTTATGGGCTGAAGAAAAAAAGAAGGAAACTGGGAGCATCAGTGAATAAAAACACCAGGTTTGCTCCAGCCTGGGGCTTTGGTCTGGCTCTAGCCTCGACCTCTTTCCCCCAATGTCCACAGCTCCCTAGTCTACAGCAAGCCATTGCTCCTGTCACCTGTCAGTGAAGCCAGCCAGTCACCTTAAGGTGCCACATTCCTGCACATCAATCCCCTTACTCTGCTCTATGCTTGTAAAACAGGTTATCACTTGATTTCATGATCCATAACTTAAAATTTCCTTTTTAAGATGTATGTTGTTTCTTTTCCCCCTGCTAAAATGCAAGCTCCACAAGGACAGGAATCTTTTTTTCAGTCACTGATGCATCTTGATCAGTGCCTTGCACATAGTAGGTGCTCAACAAGTGTCTTTTGAATGAATTGAATGCCTTTCCCATGAATTCAGGCAGCCCAGCATTCCCCTTCTCCCTCATCATGTTCTGTTAATTCTGGGGTTTTTTTCCACGTATGAGACACCCAGGTTTTATGTTTATTGTATGTTCTCCCTTTCCCTCCTTGGGAGCCCCGTGGGAGCAAGGATTCTGACACATTTTACTCACTGATGTATGCTAAGCACGTGGAATTGTGCAAGATGCATAGTCATGTTCACAAAATATTTATGAAACAAATAAATCAGTAAAGATTCAGAAATTGAAGGAAATGAGACTAAGAGTCTCTGTTTGCCTGGGAGAGGGTAAGAGAGGTGTGTCCTCTGAGATGAGAGAAAAGGAAAAAATATACAGATAAAAATATTAAGAAGCTGCTAAGTGGATGTGCAGGTTTGGGAGCCAGATAGATGACTTCTGTTCAGATCTAGCTCTCCCACTTACTGATTACCTGACTTTGGGCAAATTCCTTCTCTGTGCTTTCACTTCCTTCTGTGTACGACACAGATAATATTAGCACTTGTCTCAGAGATTGGCTTATGACGTTTAAATGAGTGAATACATTTAAAATATTCCATTTTTTGAGACAGGGTCTCTCTAAGTGGCTGATCTGGCCTCAAACTCATGAACCTCCTGCCTCAGCCTCCAGAGTATGGATATGCACCATCAGGCTGAACTTCATTTAGTGGTACACAGTAAATGCTACAAAAATTAGCTAGTAGTAGTTTAGGTGACGGTGATAAGATATCAAGTTAGATTCCAGAGTTAGACTGGTCTGGGAGTGACATGGGGAGGTAGATGATCAGCCCTAATTCTGTTTGTGACTGCAGTTCTCTTGGTGAGCCTGGTTAGTTATGGTTGTGGGCAGGCACTTTTCTAAGGAGTGCACTTGGGTTTCATTGACCTCCTAGTCAAACGAACAGATTCAAAGTTGAGGATCAGTGTTTAAAAATGCAGATAATAGCTGGGCGCGGTGGTGCACGCCTGTAATCCCAGCGACTCAGGAGGCTGAGACAGGAGGATCTCGAGTTCAAATCCAGCCTCAGCAATTTAGCGAGGCCCTAAGCAACTCAGTGAGACCCTGTCTAAATAAAATACAAAATAGGGCTGGGGATGTGGCTCGGTGGTTGAGTGCCCCTGAGTTCAATCCTCAGTTCCAAAAAAAAAAAAAGAAAAAAAAATGCAGATATTGTTCTCGTCATATACATTCCAATTCCTTATATGAAATATAATAATGGCACTGATTTTTTTTTAATCCCTGATTCTTTTGGAGTTGCATTATTATGTTTAAACAATGTTTGAGAAAAGATCTGGAGGATTCAAGGCAGGAGACACAAAAAGCCAAGCTAACAGTACTAACAGAGCCCACGACAATGGCTGCAACGGGCCTCACAGTTCTGGAAAAGACAATTCCCCAAAAGGGTGGCTGGGGAAGGCAGATAAAAGACCCAAGTTGGGTCATGTGACAGGTGTCACTTGAGTAAGATACTGGGGCCAGAGATAAAAGCCCACTCCTTCTGGTCACATGACACAGCTTCATTACGCTCCCAGTGGGGGGCTAGAGAGTCTGGATGCCATTTTTACTTATTTATTTATTTGTGTTTTTTCCCCTTATTCTGTGATAATGAGAAAATGTTTAAACTCCCATCTCTGTGTTTAAACATTTCTTCCTGCTGACAGCAGCGGGATACCCCTTGATCAACTGTCAGATTGGAAAGTGCAATTTTTCTGGAAAGTAAACAGCATGTTAGCTGGTTGGAAATAATTTTCTGTTTATTGGTAGCTGTTAGCCTAGGAGTGATGGAGCCCTGTGACAGCACTTGTCAAGTGAAGAATAAGAAACAAGTTTGGAAATACCTTTAAGATATGGCTCTGACAGTGGGGCCTTACTATTTTTTTAATAGAAATGTACTCTAAAAAAGTTAAGTTAAACCTGGCAAAAAAAACTTTTCCAGTGTTACCAGCTAGTGGAGATCTTGTGGCAAAACTGACACAGAATCACAGCCCAACTCTTGGAATGTTGGCGGTCACCGAAGCCAACCCCTAATTTTATTATGAGGAAACTGAGGCTCAGATGAATACCCTGGGCTCCTGTCACAAGTCAAAGGAAAGCATAAAACTGTCAATGCAACAGAGAAATAAAGGATTTATTTCCTTTTAAAATTGATGGGTGAAGATCAATGGTGAAGGCAGTTTAAACATTTTTGATCCAAGTTTGATACTTCACAATTTTTAAATTATACACAGAGAGATGATTTTTTGTGCATATATACATATCTGTATGTACATATACATATGTATGAATTTATGTGTATAAAAATACTATCATTTTGCAGTGGTGAAAAGATATCATCATAGTTTTTTATTGATTAAACAAGTCATCAGGAGAGAAAGTGTTTCTAATAGAAGAAGTACGTATTCTCAAACTGTATACAGTCCACATCTATCTTGAATCAGGGTAAATTTGAGGTCCTGATTGGTTCAGTGAATGGACTGAAACATCAACATTTGCTGCCTTTCCTTGAGATCATATCATGGAACCATCTTTCTTTTATTTCCAAAATCAGTAAAGCGCATATATCTCATACCACACATGCATGACTTAGGACTCACATGGGCACGACCAGAAGCAAACTGGATTTAGGTTCTGTCATGGGCTGGCCTTCCTTTTCTAGTCTTTAAAATAGGGTTGATGACACCTACCTTGTAAAGCAAGTGTAGCACCCAGCGGCCTGACTGACACAGACTAGGCACTAAATAAATCACGTTCTTTATTATACTAATAGGGCCAAACTAACTGAGAAGAAAGCTAAACTGAACAACACTTCTGTTTATACATCTGCCTCCTCTTCAGAGTGTGAACTCAAAGGCGGAAACTGTCTTATTTATCTGTGTGTTCCCTGGGGCGGGAACACAGTGGGCATTCATTAATGAGTTCAGTCACTCATTCAACAAGCATTTATTAAGTTAGTGAATGAGATGAATGATATGGGGGTTAGAATGGTAGCTTGCTGTTGGAGCAATACGTGGCACATACGTGGCAGCTAGAAGTGTCAAAGGTCATCTTTAAAGGTTCTCACAGGTGGGGAGATGGAGACAACCAGTCAAGAAAGCCATTTTAATTTCAACATTTAATAAAGAATTTCTGGGTTACAGGTTGATGCTGAGTAAGTAGGAAAGCAAGTCCCCCTCAGCAGCGATCTGTTGGAGAAGGGCTGCATTGCTAGGAAGCACCTGGTTGGCATGCAATGAGAAATTGGGAGATTGAGAAAAATTTTAGAAAAAAATCCCTGGAGGCACCTTTGAACATTTTCCATTCTGGATCGCATAGTTCCTCTCATGGGAAACAAAGCACTTTCCACCCAACGTGCATTTAAATTTATGTCACTGTCCTTTCACAAGGCGGGCAGAAGCCCGACTCAGGTCATTTAATAGGTAAAAGCTTGTAGCAAACGTAACCATGTATATAAGTTGCTTTGTAAAAATGAATCACCTCCACAGACATGAGCATGAGATCCAATCATTTCCAGGAAGTCTAAAAGCCATTTTCAGGACAGCTTAGCATAGAGTCTTCCAGATACTGAAGGAGGAGAAATGAATGTGCAGAAGAAACTTGAATGGATGAGTGCTCCAGCTGGAGACGGAGCGATGGACACCGTGAGGGTTTCCTGTCCACTGGGACTTCAGCTGACAGTATGAGAAAGCACTATGGGGCAGGTCCCAGGCCTCATGGGGGTTGGCAGGCAGCCCCCAGTCCCAGCCCAGACAGCCATCGGCTCTCCAGGAACACGTGTTAGAAGTGCGTGATCAGACATGGACGTGTGGGCTGAGGAGGAGCACTAAGTGGTTTTGTCTGTCACCTCCTCCACCCCAGCTGGGATTCAACCACAATCTGATGGAAAC
The DNA here is from genome assembly GCA_020662805.1 of Glaucomys volans. Lineage (NCBI taxonomy): Eukaryota > Metazoa > Chordata > Mammalia > Rodentia > Sciuridae > Glaucomys > Glaucomys volans. The sequence goes on along the minus strand of JAJEJO010004837.1, from coordinate 390,769 downwards.
ACTTTGCTGCTTTCAGAGAATTCTCCACTATCAGGAAGGCTGTTTTTCATTCTTAGGTTATCGCCAAAAGCTGTCAAAACAGGGCACTGCTATCGCCTGGGGGGCTGAGGGTGCCTTAAGAGCAGGTGGTAGGCCACCAAAGTCACTTGGCACATTGGCTTATTGAGGTCATCCCATTTCCTGAGGACCAGCTCCATGCTAGACATTGCTCCCACAGCACCTCTTCCTCATTCCCATAGCCTCGTGACAGGTGGTAGGGGTTCAAACTCAAATCTCCCCATGGAGCTCTGGTGTCCACACTTGAAGCCCTGATCCTGCTGCAGAGGACTGACCAGGTTTCCAGAACAGCTGTGTGGAAGGGGATAAAGGTGCCAACTTGCAACTCAAGTGCTGGGTTCAAATCCCAAGGTCATAACTTCCTACCTGAGTGCCTTTGAGCAGGTAAATTAACCTGATGAGGCCTCTTTTTCCTTATCTGTAAAAATGGGTCCAAGAATAGGACCTGCCTCTGAGGGGCTTATGGTTAGCTTGAAAGGTTCTCACCCGCCAGGAGTGTTCAATAAATGACAGTTACTAGAATTATCATATCCTTCACAAATGCAATCAATATTATGGATTTGTTCCCATGGAGGTGTGAACAGGCATGTGTTTGTGGGTCCACAATGTGATGATGAAGTAGAGCAACAGCCACTACTTACTGAGCACCTACTATGTGTCCTCTAGTAGACCCGATGCTTCATATACATGACTAAATGCTTTAGTACATGACCTTGTTTATTCCCTGTACCCATCTTGTGAGGTATTATAAGTCCTCCTGGTCAGAGGAAGACAATGAATCTCAGAAAGTTTAGGTGACTTGCTTGAAGTCACACAGCTAATAAAGAGTGAAGCTGAATTTAGATTCCAGGACTGACTCCAGAGCCTGTGCTCCTAAATCCTGTGGTACAGTGCCTCTCTGAAGTCATAGACTTTTTAAGAAATAAATTCCTAATATTGCTACTTAAACGTGTACCGTTTTTTGAAGAAAGTGTTTTGAAAACTGCCAGCTCACCTTGTCGATGCCACTGTTGTTCCGACTTTAAGGCCCATACACAAACCTCCTGAGAAAGCTAATCGAATTCAATTCTATCTACCTCCTTTTTTAATCTAAAATGGTATTACTTAACCTGATTATGTACCTTATTCCCCAGACTTTGATCTGAATGAATTTTGGCTGTTGTTAAAAATCAAATCCACCTTTAAAAGATAAATATTTGCCCTCATCACGATACTCCAAAGAATTCACTGCAGTGTCTGAAAAGAAATGATCCAGAGGGTTTTTAACAGCATCTTTGGGATAAGTGATTCGTCTTCCAAGGACATTGCTTTGAAGGGGAGACTCATGTGGGATGCATACGCTCTGGTATGTTTATTTAAAACATACCTTAAATTTCCTTCCATAGATTCACAAGTAACTTCCCCGGATGCTCAGCTTTGCTGAGGCAGGGGAAGTTGATGAGGTCACCAAGTCCTTTTGAATTGTATCTTCCCTGGACTTTTAAACTTTTATTCAGAGGCTTATGAACATGAGCAAAAGGTGCCACTGGGAAAAGAGATCTCACTGAAGCAGAGACACCCCCACGCTACACAGTGACCCATCTCAGTTCTGTGAGACTGAGCCCTAAACCAGAAATGGTAGTTAGAGAGATAGTTTGTGGCTCTGAAGGGACAGATTTGAGTGCCGAGTACAACTTTTTTCATGCAACCACCCTAAGCTTAATTTACATGCCTCCCACTTGCTGGACACCTGGTGTGGCATCTGAGTCCAGACAGAGCCAGACAGTTGTAACAAAACGCTGTCAATTTTTCCATGTGTTTTCTTTTATGTGGCCTGACATTTGATAATTGATTTAATGTCAGACTTATGGGACTACCATTCCTTGGCCTTTCTCAGCCCCCAACACTTGATGAATCAGCCGGCAGTCCTAACCCAGCCCAAAGACATTCTCACTGGGCTGAATCATTACATCAGACTCCATTTAAGTGCTTCTCTGCCAGGTTGCTCAAATCTCAGCCCTTCTACTTTCTGCAGTAACATGAACTTGTCACTTTCGGTTTTGCCTACATCAATGCCCACTGCCTCCCAAACTACCTCCCTCGCCTTACTGACCTTCCCAGTGGTCCACAACCCTGAAATCTCTCATGTGATAAAATGTCTATATGTTGTACTTGTCCAAGAAAGTCCATCTTCACTTTTTGGTCTGGTTCCCATTTGTCTTATTAATTGAACAGGAAAACATTGATTAGTGTGGTGGGCAGGATCATGGTGCCCTAAAGATGCCCACGTCCTAATCCCAGGAACCTGTGACTATGCTCCATTACATGAGAAGGGGACTGAAGAAAGCAGACAGACGATGATTGCTCGTCATCTGACCTTAACAAAGGGAGCGTATCCTAGATTATCCTGGTGTGCCCAGTGTTATCACAGGGCCCTCAGATATGTCAGCAGGAGGCAGAAAAGGAAGGCAGAGCACTGTGATGGAGAATGGACCTGCAATTGCAGGCTCTGAAGATAAAGGAAGAAGGACATGAGCCAAGGAATATGGACAGCCTCTAGAAGCCGGAGAGGGCAGGAAAACAGATTCTCCCCCACAGCCTCCAAAGTGGAATGAAGTCCTTCTGAGACATTGATTTCAGAGAGACCCATTTTAGACTTATGAACTTCAAAATTATAAGATAATAACTGTGTTATTTTAAACCACTAGATTTATTTTTGTCATAGCAGTGAGTGGAAAAAAATGGATTAGCTAAGACTGAACAACCAGAAAACATAATTCATTGACTCTTTTCCTGCGTATCACTTTTGAGAGAAACATTCAATTCTTAAGAAAAAGTTAAATCAGCAATTTACTTTTAAGCAAGATCTCAGGTTGAGCTCTCCTGAAAACACTGACTCAGTGAGCTGAGCGCCACAGGCTTCCAGGGGGAAGGTCTCGGGTGAGGAGAGCTGGACCCACAGGCTGACCTATAACAGGTTGCCGTCTACGGACTTAGCCCATCATGCAGGCAACTCTAGACCTGGAACCTCCCTTCAAAGTTGTCCCGAACTGAGGCAAAGGACTCAGACCTTTGTATCCACACCATCCATTTTGGGAGGGAGGGAGTATAACTTGGATGGGGCAGTTCCTGATGGCTGAGAGCAAGGCCCAGCTAGGAACACACTGTGAGCCATCAGCAGTGGATGGTCCCAGAATTCAGTGTAAGCAACTAATATTTCTAGGTGTGCACCTGAGATCAATATATTATGTACTCCATTTTGATGTGATAGGACAGATAAGAAGAACTGTTATTAGTTTAGGGCTTCCTATGTAGCAGATTTTATGTTTAAGAACCTTGCAATCACCATCTCTAGTCCTAGGAAAGTAATTATTATTAGGTCCATTTTACAGATGTCAGCACTAAGGCTCAGAAGGCCTGACTGGTGAAGCCATTTTTCCCAGGTCACCCAGTTAGTAAAGTGGCAGAGTTGGGCTTGGACATCAAAGGCAGTCCACTTCATCCACAGCTCACCACAGAGCCCATGAAATGCGTCCTCAGGAAGAGACCTAATATCCACAAACATCAATCTGACACTGAGAGATTCTTGGTCCTCAAAGAAAGATAAGATTATATTTGGTGAATTCAGCTTCCTAAATAGAAAAAGAGGCCCAAGACCAATTGATAAGACTTTAAACAAAGGTTGAAATGAAAAAGAACTTCTGGTGGCCAGAGGGTGGAATAGATTAAGGTTTGTACCACATGCTGTAAATCAAAGTTAATTACATTTTTACTCCACAGTGTGCATGGTGAAGTGGGTCATAATTTTTACTTATGCCTCAGTGTTCTCTTTCTGGATGGAGGCTCCTCAGGGAAAAGTGTCAAGACATTCTAACTTTCCTTGTATGGCCCCTAACCCCGCGTCAACCCAGGACGGCACCTAATAAATACCATTCGATGAGTTTCTGCCCTCACATTCATGGCCTCAGACCCCATCTAAAGACCTGCAGTGCAATATTGCTCACTGTAGTGCTCTCCCTGCGGGCTGAGTCCAGAAAATATGGTGCTCTGGAAAACACCGTAAAAGCTCTCCTCTTTAATAAGGATCCTGGTGTCCCATGATGGATGCAATAAAACCTCGGACCGGCTGGTGTGTTCATTGCCGTGTGGGCCCATTAACAGCGTCTGGGGTCCCGCAGTAACATACTTCATATCCAAAGTGCAAAAGCAAAAGCATTTATTATAAATAACACCAGGTCACCCTGGAGTAAACACAGCTGTGCCCTCGTGGTGTCTTGTCAGTGGTGCTCCCTCAGTAGATTAAAGAAATCCATGTTTTATGGGGCCATCACTTATTCTGTATATACACAGAAGGCTGCTTCGCTATTGACTCAAAGGTCGCTGCATATAACGTTTCAGGCCCGGGAATTGGATGGTGCAGAGATGCTTTGCTAAAACACTTATTCTTACATGTTTTAGTATTTTCAAAAGGGGTTGAGGGTCAGTTTCTGTTTATTCCTAAATGATTTACACAACATTTTGGGACGGGCCCAACTTGTAGCTGCCCTTCAGATTCCTCAGACTCCTCTGCATGCCCCCCTCCCCATGCCCTCCCTGCAGCTGGGCCAGTGGAATGAGGGTGGCACTTTATCTATGAAGGTCTGGACTTGGCTCTGTCATCCACTAGCTGTGGGGCTTGGGGCTCTTCCATTAACTCATAAGCCTTATTTTTCTCATCCTTACATAGGAGAGAATGAGTTCTGCTTTCTGGACAGAGTCAGATGGGTAGTCCCCAAATTAAGGGGCAGAGTGGGAAGGGAGTGGTTGTACAGAGTAAGATCCAGTAAGCTGCTGGAAAAAAAAATTAGAGTATACATCAATATTGTTGCATTTGCATGATACTATATAAATATCAACACAAATTTTTATTATGTAAATGTATGATTATGCAAACATTATTTTTTTTATACATGCACATGTAGGGGTTTGTGTGTGTGTGTGTGTGTGTGTGTGTGTGTGTGTGTGTGTTAACAGTCAGCCCTGGCCAGCATGGTGGCACATGCCTGTGATCCCAACTACCTAGGAGGCTGAGTTAGGACAATGGCAAGTTCAAGGCCAGCCTCAGCAACTTAGACCCTGTTTCCAAAACAAAATTAAAAGGGCTAGGGATGTAGCTCAGTGGTACAGCTCTTGCTTAGCATATGCAAGGCCCTGGGTTCTGTCCCCAGTGTCACACACGCACAAAAAAAAGTTGTTTTTTTTAATGTTTATTCCCTCAACAATATAGTATAATAATGATTTATACAGCACTTACATTGTATCAGTGTTGGGGTTTGGATGTGAGGTATCCCCTAAAAGTTCATACGTGAGACAATGCAGGAAGTTTCAGAGGAGAAATGATTGGGTTGTAAGAGTCTTAACTCAATCAGTAAATTAATCCCTGATGGGATTAATTGAAGTAGTAGGGTGTGGCTGGAGGAGATTGGAATTGGGGCGTGGCTTTGGGGTACATATTTTGTATCTGAAGAGTGGAGGCTCTCCGCTTTCTGATCACCGTGATGTAAGCTGGTTCCCTCTGCCATGCTCTTCTGCCATGATCCAGGTTCTGCCTTATCTGGAGCCCCAAGGAATGGACCCTGCCTTCTGTGGACTAAGACCTCTGAAATCCTGAGCCCTCAAATACATTCCTCCTCTATAATTGTGCTGTTCAGATCATTTAGTCACAGCAGTGAAAAAGCTGAATAAAACAATTAGGTATTATAAGTAATCAAGAGATGATTTAAAGCACATAGGAGGATAAACATAGGTTATATGATAATACTATGCCATTTCATATAAGGGTCTTGAGCATCTGCAGCTCTAGGAAACCGCAGGAGTCCTGGAACCAATCCCCAGCAAATTCCAAGAGACCATGGTATATATAAAGCCTTTGCATAATTCTAATTGTATACAATTAGTGCAGTAGTACACACATCATTTATAGGTAAAAACTGTGCATGGATGGAGGTGAGCTGGGAAGACCCACGGGGGTGGGGGAGAGCTGCAGATACACACTGCAGTCTCTGGAGGTGAACAATAGCCACGTGGTGGTTTTCTCACAAGGTTCACCAATTTTGCAACCACTTTTTCCCCACCAATGGAAACAAGACCCAGAGACACTGAACCTTTCATTATTTTCTCTAACTTCTACAAACTGAGATGCTCAGGAATGTTCCTCAGCAGAGAAGAGGGTGACCCTGAGTCAGAGGGAAGAGACAGTCCTCCTGAGGTGGGTGATGTGTCTCCCTTCCACACAACAATTGGATTTTTGTTCAAAATCTGCTACTAGAATGAAACCAAACTCTTGAAGGTTCTGTTTATACATGAACTTGGTGTCTGCCTCTCAGTTCCAAAAAGGCGAAGGGGTAGGGACTATATTAACTTACTAAAATAATGCAGTTTTCCTGTCACAAGTTCAGGACTTCCAAGTGTTCCACTTGTGTTCCAAGGGCCTGCTATGCCTCAGGCCTGTTGTTTGGCCCTGAGAATTCATAAATCTCCACAGAAATCATCCCTGCCCTTGCTGTGCTCACAGTGGAGTGAGGGAGACGGACCAGGCAACAGAGAATCTCAGGGCATGGGCAGGCGGTGAGACAGGTGTAGAGTTTTGGGGACAGGTACGCTGTCTGAGGTCCAGAGCAGGCTGCCCAGAGGCTCTTCTTTCCGGAGCAGTGAGTTGAATTCTGCCAGATAAGGAGTCGGGTGGGTGGAAACAAGGCACGGAGGACAGAGGGCCCCTCATCTGTGAAGGCACACAAGTGTGGCAGAGCGTGGGATGATGGCGGGGTGGCAGGGGAAATGTCAGGAGATGACCTCGGAAGTTAAGCAGAGACAGCTTGGGGAGAGTGGTGTGTATTCTGCTTTATCTCACAGCCTATTTTAGAACATTCCCAGCTCCTCCCCACAAATAAACCTCACGGCCCTCAGCCATCACCCGCTCATCTCCTTCCCTTTCAGTCTTTCGCAACCACTAATCTACTTTCTGTCTTCATAGATTTGCCTGTTCTGGAAATTTCTCATAAACAAAATATTACAGTTTGTTCTCTTTCATATCTGGCTTCTTTCCTTTGGCATGTTTTCAAGAGTCAGTCATGAGGTAGAATACATTCGTTCTTTATTACTTTTTATGGCTAAATGATGTCCCATTGTATCATTGTGATTAATCCATTTGTCAGTTGATGAGCGTTTGGGTTGCTTCCACTTTGGGGCTATGAATAATGTGGTCCACGCTTCTGGGGCAATGCATGCTTCTCTTTCTCTTGGGTATGCATCAGGAGTAGATTCACTGGATTATAGGGAATACCCGTATTTAACATTTTGAGAAACTGCCAATTTCTTAGCAGTAGCACCATTTTACATTCCTACCCTCAGTGTATAAAGAACTGATTCATTTTAATCCCAAATTCACCTTAACTCCTACATGACATCTCCTCAGGATTGGCTCTTGACCTTCACTCCTGAGGGAAGAACTAGGAAGTGGTTTTAGGGGTGGCCTTTACTTTTAGCCCTGCCTGGAACTTGTTTTAGAATATCTAGGCCACCCGCTTTCCGTCAGGCAGTCTCAGCCTCAGGGACACTGGAATGTGTGTGTATTTTCCTGTTTTGTAGGAGTGTTTGGAGGAGAGAAATTCTTTGGGATCCTTGGAATGGAAGTGCACTGTTTTATGAGGTCTGTTGGTGGTAGTTGCCACAACAAAACGAACAGCCGTAATACTTAAAATTATTGAGTGTTAGCCCTGGAAGGAACAGCAAAGATCATCTCGTCCCACATGGGCAATAAGCAGCAACTTACAGGACATAAGCTCAATTGTAGGTGCTTGGGATGATGGAGCCCTGTCCAGGCTCAGGAAAAGGACTGTGACTGATTAGCAATGTCCGCCATGGTGACAGGAGAGCATCCATGGTGGCACATCTGCTCCCTATTTGCACTCCCTGATTGAAGCCAGCTATGGAATCACTGAGAAAACAGGTGAGGAGGCATCTAAGGTCACACAGCTGCTAATGACAGAGATGCAAAAGAATCAGTTCAATGTTTTTTCCTCTGCACCATACTGCCCCCGGTTCTGAGAAGTGCCTTGTGAAATCACCTGTTTGGGGACAATTATGGGGTTACGTGGTCAGACAATCCATTTCTATCTTTCTATGTTCAGATAATTCTCATCAATGCATATGGGACTCACTCCACCAGGGTAACTGGTTAATGATTACAAAGACTTGGTAAATGCTAACTAATAAAGAGGAGTCATTCCCACCTGCTGCACCCCTATATCTCCAGCACTCGTGTGGAACGCCCTTTGAAGTCCACACACTTGGTGCACTGTACACAGGGAGCCTTGAGCAAGCTGGGTTTGGACCAAAGAGAATTAAGCCTCTTCTGCTCTGAAAGGGAATGACCATGTTTGTGTGTTCTCCACTTGAACAAGAGAAAGGGGGATCCATATTCAGCCTGTAGATCAATCAAACTCCATTTTACTAGAAATTCTAAGAACCTGAGTCATTCTGGAGGAGAAAAATGACTTTTCTATAGGGGAGAGGAGATATGAATATTGACTATATTGACTATTTTTTGGATGGCTGCCCACATATGAAGATATTTAAAACCACTGAACTATACACTAAAAGTGGTTAAATAGTAAAGTTTTTGGAAACTGAACCCCAGGGCACTCAACAACTAAGCCACATCCTAATGCCTTTTTATTTATTTATTTATTTATTTATTTATTTATTTATTTATTGAGACTGTGTCTTGCTAAGTTGTTGAGGCTGGCTTTAAATTTGTGAATCTCCTGCCTCAGCCTCCTGAGTTGCTGGGATTACAGGAGTGCATCACAGCACCTGGCTAAATAGTAAAGTTTACTCTTTTTTTTTTTTTTTGGCAGTACTGGGGATTGAATCCAGACGTGCTTTACCACTGAGCACTGAGCTACATCCCCAGCCTTTTAAATTTTATTTTTGGGACAATTGCCCAGGTTGGCCTCACACTTGTGATCCTCCTGCCTCAGTCTCCTGAGTAGCTGGAATTACAGACATGTGCCACTGTACCTGGCCAGTAATTGTTTTTTAAATCCTCAAATCTAGAATTCCTTTGGCAGGAAAAGCATACCTGAGTCTTTTCCTTTTCTACTTTATTAATAAATGAAACTACATACCAACAAAAAAAAAATGACAATAGAACAAAGACTCCTTGAAACTATTTTCTTTTATTTATTTTTAAATGCTACTACATAAAAAAAGAAATAATACAAAAAAAGATCTCCCTTTCCCTTCTGTCCTTCTACCTTCTTTTTCTTTTTTCCTTCCCATCATCACTTGAATATCACTCTGTGTCCCACATGACACCTATTCAAATGAGTGAGCCATGGTCCCTGCTCCTAGGAGCTCACAGTCCAGTCACCTGTGCTTGTTCCATAACCAGGGAACAGACACAGCTATTCCACTGCCCACCTATTTCTCTGGAGGTGAGGAAACCAGGTTCCCCAGGGGAAGGGAAGGTCAGGGAAGGCTCTTCTGGAAGACAAATAGGTGATCCCCAGTCAGAGAAGCAGAAGAAGTGTCCCATGGTCAGGGTGCTCATAAGCGTGGACAGTTCCAGAACTGCATAGAGCTAAAGATCTGATGCATAAGATGGACGCAGAGGAGCACAGATGATTCGGTTGGGCAGAAGGAATCTCTCTTCCTGGGCTCCTGTGTGAGCCTGCCTCCTGACCCCAACCGTAGAGAAGACACCTGTGTTTCTTCATGAAACTGTCAAAACTAAACTGCAAATGCAGGCAGGCATGGGTGTGTGTGTGCGTGCACATGCGCATGTGCATAAGAGAGATGGGAGTTTGTGATGAATAAATTTGTTAAAATTGGAATTCATGTCTAACTGTTCCTTCAGATCTCCCGTTGCATAAGACATCATTTGTTTAATTTGACAAGCTCATGACATCAACCTCAAAGGTGAGGACTGCCTCTGTCAGCCAGAGATTTGTTTAAACCTTTCATGAACGTCATTGCTATGTTTTCAGAATGCACCATCTCTTGGATGACAGGGGATGTACAAATTTCCCACCAACGATGCCCTGTCCCTTCTACCTGCCCCCAAACCCTCTTCCCCACTCAGGCCAGTATCTCCCAGCTTCTGAGCAGAGCTTGGGACCCAACAAAGAAACAAGTCTGAGCAGGGTGGTAGGAAAGAAGGAGCCTTAGTGCCACTGAACATTGAGTGTTTAGCATGGAATTCTTACATTACCCACCTATCTCTGCTTCCTGTGGCTTTTTTTTCCCCCCTGCATTACTGAGGATTGAACCCAGGACATCCAACCACTGAGTTAAGGCTCAGGCCATTTTTAAGGCTCAGGCTGGGCCTTGAACTTTCAATCCTCCTGCCTCAACCTCCCAAGAAGCTGGGATTATAGGCGTGCATCACCATGCCTGGCCACATATTGTTCATTTTCAGTGTTCATCTATGTTGCAGCATTTTCTAGTACTTCATTCTTTTTCATGGCTGAACAATGTTGCATTGTTTGGACATACCACATTTAATTTATCCATTCATCCTCTGATGACATTTGGGTTATTTTCATTTTTAAAAAATTTATTTTGATTTTTTGGCTATTAGGAATAATACTGCTATGAACATTTATATGCAAGTCTTCATGGGGTTCTTTGCTTTCATTTCTCATGTTATAGACACAGAAGTGAACTTGTCGGCTCATATGACAGCTCTGTATTTGACACTTTGAAGCCCTGTTTTCCATACACATATACTTTTAAAATCTAAAACAGGAGCTGGGAATATAGCTCAGTTGGTAGAATGCCTGCCTCACAAGCACAAGGCCCTGGGTTCAATCCCTAGCACAAAAACAACCCCACACACACCTGAACTAAAAAGATAATTTTAAACCTTCAAAATGTATAGCTTCCTTCTTGCAGTGGTACACAACAACTTGTGCTCCCCATGTATTTATTATATAAATAGGACACCTGCAGCTCAGGGCTGGAGCACCCTGGGGCTCCACCCATCTCCTGGAGAACCCCAGGTTAGAATCTCAGACTCATGGAGGAAGTTTCCTTCCTGTCTGGTCTAAAATCTCTTCTTGCTATTGGTTTTGAGCAATGCTCACGTCTCTCAGATCCTACCCTCCTTTCCCATTCATTCAAGAGTATTCAATTAGGTTACCAGTAAAGGCCTAGATAGTTCTGAGAGTTCTGACGTCCTGCAGCAATACAGGGGAGAAAAAACCAAAAGGCCAAGACAGGCCATCCTTCCTTGACTGATTGGATCCTAGAAGCCCAAACTGGGGAGAGCGGTGGAATGAAGAAGCGTGTGACCTGTAACGGGCAGGGCAGCAAAGCCTGCAGTGGGGGAAAGCCTGGCCTGCAGTGTGACCATCCACCCACTCCATATCAGCTACTCTGTGCCCAGTTCCTTATTTATCACCATTTTATGGAGGAGGAAACCAAAGAGCTCAAAGATAGAAATACTTGCCTTGTGCCCCACGGCAACAGAAAGCAAAGTGGGCTGAAGACAGATGAGGTCTAAGTATCCAACTGGTATCAGAACTAGGCCACCATACCAGATGCTGGCACAGGAGGGAGGACCTGGCTCCATTTGCCCAGGGAGTCCATTCCACATCATTCAGAGGCCTTCAAACACTAGCACCTGGCCCTGCCCAGCAGAGCTGCTGTCACTGCTATTTTGGAGGCAATCATATATTTTTAATGACCTGCAAAATCTCCCTGTGAGCAGGAAGGGAGAGCAAGTTGAAATTACAGCCAAGCAATTTGCATTGCGAATTAAGTTATCCTCCCTCCCGCCCTCCAAGAATATGCAGAAATAAATGCCTCCTAATGAACCCTGGGGGGCTGAGGCTTTGATATGAATTCTGCTAGAGGGGTAAAGAGCCCTAGCCAGACTGAGACCCAGCATGAAGTTGGAGCAGGAGGGCCAGGGCAGTTCCCTCCAGTGCAATGGAGAAAGGAAATTGGATTATCTTGCTAGCAGTTGGTGTTTTTCTATCGTTTAGAACCACAAATGAGAGCTCCTCTCCTTCAGATGGAAGGAATTAGATTTAGCACTATTTAACCAGCCGGCTCCTCATCCCACTTCACCCTCCCCACCATGGCTCTGTTCACTAACCCTGTGGTCCCAGCCAGACTCCCCAGGCCTGCAGAGACCAGGAGCTCTAAAGCCTTTGTCTTCTCCAAGACTTAAGAAGACCTACTAAAGATGGACGAATGGGTGGATGGATGGGTGGATGAATGGATGGACAGACAGTCAGCATTTCTACCTGAAGTCAGATAGCCCTTAGTTCTGGCTGCCACCAGAGAAGACCTCTCCCCCCCCCCCCCCCAGTTTCTAGGGTCTTTTTATTCAGCACCAGCTAGTCTGTGCTTGTGGAAGGGAGTCCTATGGGGATTGTCTTGTGAGCCAAGCAGCTGGGTAGAGTGGTGTGGATCTGAGGGCATGTGTATATGGTATTTGTGTGGGTTTGAAAGTGTGTGGCAATAATGATTTGTGTGGACTTGTGAAAGAGAGGGGGTGGAGAGACTGTTTGCTGCCTCCCTCAGGGATGGGCACAGGCTATTGTGGTCAAAGGGAACCCACAGAAGATTCCCAGGTCCCTGTTGGCCATGCCCATTCTCTGCCTGCTTGCCCTAACTTTTCCCCAGAGGTGCAAGAACCTGCTATTGATCTAGGTTTCTCCTTCTTTCTTGGGCTCTGCTTAAGAGGAGCCTGGAAGCCCCAGAAGCCGTTGGCAGAAAATAAGCTCTTGCACAATGAGGCTGTATCCCTCAGTGGTTAGTCACATGGGTGCATTCATCAGACAACCTGATTCCACAGCCCAGATCAGGACAAGCAGAGCTGTTTTATCCCTCCATTTGTTTATCTGTTAAGTGAAAATTGAAAAGGACCAATCCTACTGGGTTGTGGCAAGCACTTATTATGTGTTAATAAACGTGAGTTATTGGTTAGGGGTAACTAGAGTGCTTGCCTAGCATGCATGAGGCCCGAGGTTCAATCCCCAGCACTGACAAAAAGAAAAAAAAAATCAAATTACGTGAGTTATTATTGGGATGAATGGGTTATAACAGTTCAGGCCTCTAGGATCTCATGTTGCAATCAGTATTGGAATAAGATGATTCAGCTTTCTTAGGGCATCCCGAGGGACAGTCGGCAGAAGCCTTTGGGTTGAGGCCATGGTAATAGGAAGCCTTGGCAGAAGAAAAACCACAATATAAAAAAAGCCTCTAGTGATAAGGGTGCTTTTGGGATTTCCTCATTGGTGAGGGCACAGTGACATATGTTTTGGGAACTTGTTTATTTCAAGATGCCCTGGTGCAGGGGGGACTATTACAGATTTTTTTTTTAAAACACCTGAATCATCATGTCAAATGTAATTGGGATCTTGATTTAAATGAATCAAATATAAAAGCTATTTATGGGACAATCAAGAACATTTGAATACTGAGTGGATATCAGATAATATTAAGGAATTATTGTTAATATTTTTAGATATGATAATGATATTGTAGTTGTAGTATTGTGTTAAAAGTCCAAATGGTCTTTATATTTTAGAAAATACATTGACATCTTCATGGGTGAACAATGTAAAGTTTTGGATTTAATTTATCTGAAGGGCAGTTAAGGAAGTGGGGAGAAATAGAGCAAACGAGATGGGCAGGTGATGGTCCAAAGGGTTCTGTTTTATTTCCCCTAATTTTGTATTTGGACATTGTCATAATTAGAATATTAAAAAGAAAAAGAAGAAGACAACAAGCCCACTCTGAAGCTGCCCTTTGGAGGATAGCTTGTGCCCTGCCATCATGTCACCAGGGCAGGATGGCTCAGTCAGGCCCTTGGACCAAGGCAAGGGACCACAGCTGAGGAGTACTCTCTGAGTTCCATAAGTCAACGAGTACAGCTGAAGTCATTTAGCAGGAAGCTTGTTAATCAGAAAAATCTGGTTTAAATGGGTCATTTTATTGGAGAAAAGGAGTGGAAGATGATGAACAGGCCCCTGGCAAAGAGGTACCACAAGTGCCAAGCTCTCCCCAACAAGTCAGAGCTGGGTTATGTTAACTACATGTCCATCTCAAACCTTTTCCAGAATAGGGAACCCCTGGTAAGAGCAACAGGAGTGGGGACTGGGCCTAGAAGGTATGGAGGAAGCACTTCTGTAGGGTTATCCCACTGTCCTGGATGTGTGGCCCCTTCCAGGACAAGCTGGGAGATATGGATTCTAGGGAGGACATGTCCGGGATGGAGCATAGATGCTTATGAATGACCCAGGCAGAAGAATGAAGGGAAACCAGCCGGGCACGGTGGCGCACGCCTGTAATCCAAGCGACTTGGGAGGCTGAGTCAGGAGGATCGCGAGTTCAAAGCCAGCCTCAGCAACTTAGCGAGGCCCTAAGCAACTCAGTGAGACCCTATCTCTAAATAAAATACAAAATAGGTCTGGGGATGTGGCTCAGTGGCCAAGTGTCCCTGAGTTCAATCCCTGGTTCCACAAAAAAAAAAAAAAAAAAAAAAAAAAAAAAGAATGAAGGGAAACCAGAGTCAAAGAAAGAAAGAAGGAAGGCCTCGTGGAGCTGGGACTTTAAAGAGAATCTTAGTAGAAAAAGACCCAAGAGGGGCCCTGAGAAATAAATATCACAACCAAACTAAGGTGGGGACAGTTGTGGTTAAAATGCACTGGAAGGAGTTTTTTGAAAATAGTTGCTTTAGAGGGTCATATGGCTTAGCTTCCTCAGCCCAAGGATAAAAAAGGCCCAGGTACATGAGCTCAGGGCTTTGGTAATGATTGTCCAAGGCAAAGAGGCTCTGTAAGAACAAATTTAATGTGTTAGTGATGGAGAACTACTGTAAGGACTCATAAGAAGAACACTGAATTTATTGTCAAAAAACTCAAGTTCCTCTGGGTGTGGTAGCTCAGACCTATGATCTCAGCAACTCTGGAGGCTTAGACAGGAGGATTGCAAATTCAAGGCCAGACTCGGCAGCTTAGGGAGACCCTGTCTTAAAACAAAACATAATAAGGGCCCAAGATGCAGCTCAGTGGGTAGAATGTCCCTGGGTTCAATCGTTAAGTATTGAAAAAAAAAAAGGCAGGAGGGGGATGTTAATTATTGTTTTTAATCTTGTGTTCTAACTCAGTAGCTTCAGAAAAGATTCTAGAAGGAACAGTGATTTCTAGACCAAGAATGTTAGCACTGAAGAAAAGAAAGTTCATTTGCATTATTAATGCTCCTCGGTCTATATGGATCTTTAAATAAGGGTACACAATCTTGCAGTTGCTAAAGAGACAGGCATGACACTATCCTTGCTAAATTAAACCTCATCCAATTCACCCACATTTGTTCTTGGCTCCCGCCACACAGTAACACCCTCCCTCCCCTGGCTCTGGTGTCCACCCTGGCTGGTCCCCAACCCTCCCACAGAGCAGGAGGTGACCCCAGCCAGATCATGGGATGTTTTCTTTCGTGTCTGTCCCATTGGTCCCCTTATGGTAGACGCCCGGGGTGTGAAACTGCACACCTACAAAGTTGGCCTTCTGGTTTCCGAGGCCTCAAGAGGAAACCAACAGTCCCTCCATTTCCTGTGGGTGAAGGATTATGTGATTGAAACAAATCACCTGTCATTCCTAATTCCCAAGTCACACCTGCCCAGTGGCTGAAAGTTAAATGAGCATGTGACATCAAATTGAAGCTGGAGTTTAAAAATAGCTGTTTGGGCCTCTGGGGTGCTTGTCTCCTTCCAGTTCCATCCCCACAGTTCCCTTTGGTTCATTCATACCTTCTTTTGGGGAAAGAGGAAGGATCCGTCCGTCATGCAGAAAGGGTGAATTCCCCGCCCCCACTGCTTGCTTTGGCATTCTTATGACTTTTCTCCTACTTCCTCCTCTCCTTTGCAAGCCGATGAAAAGCTTTTTGAGTTTGAAGGGGTTTGTGTCACAACAGCTCCTTGCTGTCAGCTGGGTGCCAGGCAGGGAGTAAGCACCCGTACTGAAATGGGATGGAACAGGCCCCGTGCCTGGAAGGACCCAGAGCCCTTTTTGCATGGAGATGAGCTGTCACTTGGCTCCTTCTGTAACTAATCACCACTGTTGTTGAAATATTACTACTTCTGTTATAACTACTAATGCTCCAAATGAGGAACAGGCGCTTTGGGGTGACATTGAATGGTGGGGTGGTCACTTCTCATTTGGAGTCTATAGCCATCCCAGTGAAGAACAGGGAGCCTCATTTACTTGCTACCTCATTTAGCTGAGTTGGAGCAGTGCTAGGATCTGCCTGTCTCCTGTTGAAACATGGCTTCCCTGATGAAGATTTTGGGGTGCAGAGCCTGAAAAGAGACTTATAGGGGAGCAAATACCAAGAACTGAAGCCCCAGAGACTCCTAGCTTCAGTTTGAGTTTTAACTTCACCTCTCACTATGTGACCTTGGGCCATTACTTGTCCTGAGTTTCTTTCCTCTTCCAAAAAAGAAAAAGAAAAAAACAGATATATTAATAACATCATTAATATCAGGTTATTTTAAGGCTTCAAGGTAATGCAGATGGTCAGTAGCACAGTGCCAGCTCCCAGCTGGTAGATCCAGAATCAAGTTGTTATTACAGTGTCTGACCTTTTTGTGAACTGTCCTGCTCCACACATGTCCCATGTACGGACATACAGTGTCCTGAGTAAAGTAACTACCTGATTTACATCCCTCCACTGGTCCAGATGCTGGGAAACATGGTAGAGATCGAAGTGGGTGGCAATGACCAACATTTGCATTTCCCCTCTTGGTTAATAAAAACCTAACACCCACACCCTAGTATTTAATCCTCAGACCCACCTGTGGGGTATATCCCTGTGTCATTTTTTTTTTTTTCAGGAGAGCAAGCTAAGCAGCAGAGGTTGAAAGCAAAGCAAAGTGCCCAAAGTCAAATCGTTCACAAATGGCACATCTAGGACTGAAGTTTGATGTTCTTTCTTCCACTTCAAAGTCCCCCCACCCCCACCCCCGCCATTGCCCAGCACCTTGCCCATGCATATAAGCCAACATCCTCATTTCCCCCCAAACAACACTTACTATCCCCTCAATGCCCAGCCCTCTGCTAGGAAATTAAGTTATCTGTGATAATGTAGGAACAGTGTCAAAGGGTTGGTTCCCTTCCTGGATGAAATATGTTTTTTGGTTTTTGTTCTTTTTGTACACAGGGATTGAAACCAGTGCTTTACCACTGAGCTACATCCCCAGTCCTTTTTATTTTGAGACAGGGTCTTGCTAAGTTGCTGAGGCTGACCTCAAACTTGCAGTCCTCTGGCCTCAGCCTCCCAAGTCACTAGGATTATAGGCGTGTGCCACCGCACCCAGGGAAATATGTGTTTTGATGGACATCTTCTGAGGACTAGGCCTGCATCCAAAGGACTCACTCTAATGGGTACTGTCGAAGGACTAAATTACAATAATTTAGTTTAAAGATCTTCATTGGCTTTATTTTTTTTTCTAGAATTAGGCAACACTTTATTCCATAAAATAGAATAAGTGTTCTGATGAACTGAGCAGAGGATTCTGTTTTATAGACAGAAAAGGCCTGAAGAAAACAGAAACTAAAAACAAGAAGCAGATTGGTCATTTCAAAGCTTCTTTGCTAGTAAAGCAGGGCAGGGAGACAGAACAATAGAAAAATAACTGGTTAGTTAACATCAGGTTACTTCAGCTTACCTTTTTGGTGGAAGGATTAAGGCAAAGGGAATTTCATTATCATGCCAGTTGAAACTGGCCCCATTTGGGAAATTTGGCTCTTATCTCTCTAATCCTGATTTCTCAGAAGGTAAGGTAAACAGCTTAGTTTCACCTTGGTGACACGGAACTTTAGCTTAAGAGACTCTATATTTATTTTTCCTGGTCTGTTGGGTCCTAGTGCAGGAGCTTAGTCCAAAACAATGGCCTTCTTTAATTGTTTTTTTTTAAAACAGTGCCAGGGATGAAACCCAGGACCTTTTGCTTGCTAGGCAAGTGCTCTCCTACTGAGTTACAGCCCCAGCCTTCCATCTTATTTGATCTTAGCATCACCCTGTAAGGTTGTGTGAGACAGATGCCACCTTCCCTTCTACAGAGGAGGACACTGAGGAGCTCGAAAGCTCCACTCAGGTGCCCAAGATTCCAGGCCCCCATACGGTGGTAAGGGACCAATCTCATACTTTGCAAGTGGTACCTCTTCTTCCTGTAGTCCCTGTAACTTTCTCCTCACAGAAGGCTAGGCACTGGTCAATCCATGGGTCTACAGATGGAAAAGAGAATCATGGCCACTGGTGAAATCCACAGAGACCACCCTGTCTACCACCACATTGCACTTTGGACCCTGGAACTCTACCATGATGAGAGTTCGAAGATGGTTCAGAGGTAACTCCACAAATGGAAGCTATGTGACATAAGCCCTAGCTATCCTGTGGGGGGGGGGGGGGGGGACGGTGGAAAGGGGTTGGCTTAGTTATGCTTTCTAAGAATTGAAGGGTTAACTGTGGCTTCCATTTTTGCTAGCACAGGACAAAAAAATATAGGTTAAAACCATAGCAGGAAAATTTAGGATAAACATTAAAAGAAACTTTCTCACCAGGAAGGCCATGAAAACTGAAGTAGATTCAAATGAGAGGAGAGGAAGTTACATCTTTAGAGATTTGTAAGAAAAAGGTTGGCCGCCCATCATGGAGATGAGGTTGAAGTCTAGGATTACTACATTTTCCTGTGAGCCTCTAGCTAAAAGCTGCTAGAAGATACCATATAAACAAAAAGTGTAACTACACTTATTTTTAATTGAATAATCATTGCTTCCAATTTGGGATGATTTCAACAATGCTTCTTGTATTTCTATTTTGGCTCTCTAGAGGAAATTTGAAGTTTCCTGGTAATGTATAATTTTAACCACAGTTTTCCTGAGGCAGTAAGTTTATATGGGAAAATAGTTCAAACTGAATCTTAAAATTTTTTTTCCTATGGTATAATTTGCCATCACACCAAACACACATGTTATTATCTCATAAGCTCATAATTGCTGACTCCTCTAACCCTGACATCTCTGGAACAGGTAGTTCTCCTTCAAGGAATATCTCATTGCTATACCAGTACAGAATTCAGGTGCCCCTATATGGTAGATAGAGAAGCTTAAAAAAGAACTGACATCCATTTCAGGTTCTGGGATTCTGAACCTCAATGCTCTCCCCTCCTAGGATCCAAAGATGCTGTCTGTCACATACTAATGAGGGCCTGACTGGTTCTCAGAGGGCACAGGTCCAACGTGAATCCAGGCCTACTCCTACTCCTGTCTCCCTTGTGTTCAGGAGAAGCTCCCAGAGAAGCAAGTGGAGTCTGGGAGGCTACACCACCAGCCTGTGTGGCTAAACTGGTGGCTAGTTTTTTCTAAGCTGACCAGACAGTAACACGTAATATAGATGCTGATTGAATCGTCTGTCCACGAACAAAGCGTCCCAATTTTTCTCACATCGAGGCACACAAGAACCTGATAATACAACATGACAGACACTCCAGGGTAAACAGGTGAGATTTTTTGCAAACCACCAAGTGACTTCATCCACTCTGGCCCTTTTCAGGATACCCAATGGCTGAAGCGTCAATATTTTGTGCCACCTGTTGGAAGACTCTGGCATAGAGTAAAATGATTAGGGCAGAGTGGTGCTGGGAGTAAGGGGACTCTAAAGTCAGCTGAGTCCTGGCTTATTTGCTTATGACCTTGAGTGAGTACTTCTTCCTTGCCTCAGTTTCCTTAATGGGGTTAATAATAGTACCTACTTGAAGGGACCGTTCTGAGGATTAAATGAGCTAATCCATGTCTAGTTCTTAGGAGAATGTCTGGCACTGAGCAAGCACTGGGTAAATGACAACTGCTGCTGTTACTGCCATTGGCTTCAGGGCCAGCAGGGAAGAGAAAGCATAAGGGGTCTCCAGCTCCAAATCTAGCTAGAGATCATAGCAGGATGATCTGTTGCTTTCTCAAAATCTGTTCTTCTCTCTCATCCATTTCCTTTGCCACTTCTCTGATGTGGCTGTGAATGCCCAACAGGTAGCAGCAAAAGAGGAAAGAGAATTGACCTAGGAGCCAGAAATTCAGATCCAATTCCTCTACCCTAGTGTGGGCTGCTGGTAGCCCACAGGCTCCTCCCAGGTCGAGAGAGGGTGGTTGACCAGATGACTGGAAACACCTCTTTCTGCTCTAATTATCATGATTATTCTGTGGTGCAGATATACATGCTATGTTGTGTGTGTGTGTGTGTGTGTGCACATACACACATGTGTGCAGTGGTAGCTGGTGCCCGAACCTCCTGCACTGAAGTCCACAACAATTAACACAAATTAAGTGAGTGATTTCTGTTTTCTGTGAATCAAAACACTCCGATATGTCCCCACCTGCAGTAAGAACCACATCTTCAATATGTCAATCTTGCCCTACCTTCAGATAGCTGAATTATAAATTGAAGCATTTTTTTACCTCAAGAATAAATCTATAAATATGTCTCCTAGGTAACATCTTGTTAGCTTCTTTACTCAAAGCTCTTGAAAATAATAAAATGGCATTCCTTTTAATAAATAGTAATTCAGACATCTCACTTAGGCCTCCCACCTAATTAGTCTGAATTACTAAAGTATGTTCATTTCCGCGCACATGAGGACATTGGATAAATACACACAGGCTTATGTTCATCCACTAAAAAATACATTAAAAAATGCCATTTCCCAGCATCTGGGGTTACACTTTCCCAGCTCAATTTTATTTAGAGGTGTTTTAACACATATATCCTCTTGCTATTAAAAATTTATATGTTAGTCCAAATAGTCACTCATAAATAACAGACAGAGCAACATCTCAATTTAATCCTGATCCTGACAAGGACTATCTCCCACCTTCGCAGTTTGAGGAGAATTTTCTCTCCTTTCCTTCTTCTCTTCTTTCCTTCCTCTGGAGAGGATGGTGCTCTGAAGCCATTTCTCACACCTCCTGGAAACAAACTGTATTGCTTTTGCAAAGTCACACAAGAATGTCCTGGCCCGGGGCTGATGGGAGCGAGGGCAGGGCTGTGCAGCCTGAAGGATTTGGCAGAACAAAGCCCCACCAAGCCGGACCCTGTGGTTTCACTTTGTTTTCATTGACATAATGCCCTTCCTCTGTGAAGTCCAGCTCAGGCTCATGAGAGAAAGACTTTCCTGGAGTTTGGACATCTACCACAGGCTCAGATGATGCTGGTCCCACCCAAGAAGGAGGACGATTTATTTTGAGGACATGGAGAGAGCTCCCCACTGCCTCCTGGGAATGGATAGGCTGACAGCCTGGAGCAGAGTCTGGAGCCCCAGTAACCAGACTTCCTCACAGGCTTCATATGTGGGGCTGAGGGGGACCCTGGGGCCAGCAGCAGTAGCGATCATGAACCTGTAGCCTGGAGGCAGATTCTCAGGGGCCAAGATGAATGTGGCCAAGACTTTCATTGCCTGCTGCCTTTGACAAATGCCAGTGGTGAGCAGAATGAGTTCACCAACCAAGAAAACAGAACTCATGGGGCAGCATGGAGCCCTTTGAGGAGGCTGCTTTGTCTCCCTGGTGGCACAGACATCACCAAAGCAGAGAAGCAGGCCTCTGAGCCTGGCCTGGGCCAACCAGACTTCTCCAGACTTGGTTGCTATGGTGGGTTGCAGAATTACCCCCAAAGATACTCAGGTCCTAATCCTTGGAACCTGTGGATGTTATCTCACGTGGTGAAAGGGACTTGAGAGATGTGATTATGTTAAGGATCTTGAGATAGATTATTCTAGATTTATTTGGGTGGGCCCTAATAGTTTAGTGTCCTTAAAAGAGGAAAACAGATCTCTCTCTCTCTCTCTCTCTCTCTCTCTCTCTCTCTCTCTCTCCCTCCCTCCAGAGAGTGCCTGCCTGAAAGAGGTAGTGATATGAGGCCTGAAGCAGAGCTCAGA
Organism: Glaucomys volans; assembly: GCA_020662805.1. NCBI lineage: Eukaryota > Metazoa > Chordata > Mammalia > Rodentia > Sciuridae > Glaucomys > Glaucomys volans. The sequence goes on along the minus strand of JAJEJO010004837.1, from coordinate 368,757 downwards.
GTAATGTGCTTCAAAAATGGAGGAAGGGGCCACAAGCCAAGGAAGACAGGCAGCTACTAGCAACTGAAAGAGGTAAGGAAACAGATTCTTCTTTATAGCTTCAAAGGAACTTGCTGACACCTTGATGTAAGGCCAATGAAACTGATTTCACACTTCTAGTCTCCAAAACTCTAAGAGTATGAATCTGCCTTATTGTTACATCATAAAATTATGGTCATTTGTTACAGGAAACTCAGACAGTCCCCAGTTTTGGGAGATGTCCTCATGACAGGGCCTCTGTGGCAGAGACAATAGGAGCATCAGTGTACCTCTGGGAAGACATGCCCTTTTTATTTTTTTTTATTTTAGGATAAGGAATCACTAAATTGCCCACCAGTGATCTTGAACTTGAGATCCTCCTGCCTCAGCCTCCAGAGTAGCTGGAATTACAGGTGTATGCCACCATGCCTGGCAGGAATAGAATTTTATAAGACAAATTATGTTGGCATTTTCCTCTGAAAGTCCACAGCCCACCCCAGGCGAGGGCATTGGTCCAGTGGGTCATGCATGGTCCACAGTGAAAATTTTTTATTTTACCAAATGGGAATAAGCTTGGCTTTGTGGGTAATTGTCAGATCAGAGGAAAGAGGGATGACATCCTTCATGCAGAGGGTAGCTCCACTGCTCTGCCTAGAGATGTGCATGTTTGCCCTGGGACCCGATTCTTCCACTCCACTCCCTACAAGGGTGAGAGTTGGTTAATTCTTGGCCAGTTATAGTTCTGGCCTGTGGAACGGTCCAGTGAACCTTGAGCTCTGGCTTAGTTCAGACTTTGCTGTCATCATGTTGGGCTCTGCAGAGGCAAGAACAGGGCCTACGGCTTGCATCCACATCAGCTGCTCTGCTCTGGGTGTGGCACTGTTGAGTTCTCACTAGGTGTCTCTCTCTGTGTCCCCTCCCAGCGAGGATGCTGACTTTGTGTTGTATTTGTTGGTGTCCGTGGTTAGTTATTTAAGATAGAATGGTTTTAGTTGCAAATAAGGGCCAATTCCATGAAAACTGGCTCAAGATATGTTATTAAGTTATTTTATACCTCAAGGATTTCTGTTTTGTTTTGTTTGGCTGGTACTGGGGATGGAACCCAGGGGTGCTTTATGACCGAGCTACATTCCCAGCCCTTGGTGCTGCTCAATCAAGAAGGTCAACGAAAATGTAAGTACTAATTGACAGGGTGGGTCATGTGCTCCCTCCCTAACATTGACTGCGGAATCATCTCGAAGCACACAATTGATAATGTGAGGGAGGACAATTTCCCACAGGAAACTGAAGATTTTGTTAAGAAGAGGAAGGGGCGAATGGATATGGATTAATATTGGGGAGCCAACCAATAAATATCTATTTAATGTCTATAAAACCGACAAGGTTTTTTTGTTGTTTTGATCTTAAATGAACAAATTTTCCATCCTTCTCCATGCTTCCTGGGAGTGAATGATCTTGCAAGGGCTTCCTTAATTGGGTACTTACGACATCCTGCTCAACATTCCCATGAACAGAGTTCTTCATTAAGGCTTCAGGAGTTGGAAATGCCCGCTCTTCCTGGTGTTCATCTCTGGGCTTCCCTGAAAGCGGCAGAGCTAAAATATCATCCTTGATCAATCACAGGCCAATTATCTAGTTTGTGGGTTACTACAACTCCCCCTTTCTCTACCCACTCCTGCCTGCCTTTCAGCTATCCCCCGCTCATTAACAAGCCTGCCCGAAAGGATTGGGTAAAATACAAAGAAAGAAAAAAGGAAATAAAGCTCCAAATCAGCCAGTTTAGCTCCTTAACTAACCCCAGTAAAATGTTTGAGGAGGAAGTTGAAAGGAAATAATGGCTTAAGATTCTCTTGAATTTCCATTATGTGTGATGGCTTGATTGACTCCATCCTCCTGCCCCTTCCACCCCAGCCCCATCCTCCTTAGAAAGATCGAAAACAACTGAATCCAGAAAAGGTTCCTTAAGGAATTCAAGGAATCCAGAAAAGGTTCCTCAGACACCAGACATTTCAAATGACTCCATTCTTGTCCTCACGTTTCCCAGGTATCTCAGTTAGCCTTTTCATTAATTTTTAAGTTTTTAAAAATCATTATATGTATTTATTTATCATGGTACTAGGGACTGAACCCAGGGGCAACCACTGAGCTATACTCCCAGCCCTGTTTATTTTTTATTTGGAGATAGGGTGTCACTAATCATGCACCAGATATAGAAATAGATATAGATATAGATAGATATAGATATAGATATAGATATTTTTTTTAACAATCAACACAGTTGTCCGAGATCTAGTGGTAGTATGACTGGACTTGAGTTCTGGGAGCTAAGAACTCAGGTCCCATCCCTCAGTTTCCTAATGACTGGGAGGCAGATAAGCACAATAGCCACTGGTAAATTGGTAACAATGTAAAGTAGGGGACCAGCCATTCCACCCTGCAAGCACAAGTGCTTGGTCACCTTCACTGAGCATCTGACCACTATTTCTACCCACCTCCCATATGGAGCTGATTCACCCCCACTCAGGCAAGGAATAGTGATGGATGACCTTTTTGTCTCCTGAACAGAATTCAAACAAAAATTGAAAGAAAATCTTTTCTATTTTTCAAAGAGCAAATTTTTTCCCCAACCATCTAAAAAAAAAAAAGAAGCCATTTCACTTTGGGATTTGATTTTCTCTCCTGACCATACCTGATGGCTCAGAGATCCCCAAGGCAACCCCCATCTGGGAATAGTGAGGGTAGTTTTCAGAGAGATCCAGCTGTCCTGTGCCATCCTATGAGTCACCCAGAGGCTTTTTGATGCAACTGGTGGAAATGTTTTTGGAACCTAGCCACAAGCCCCACATTCAGCCTATAAGTCTTAGCAGAAATTAGGGGGGTTGGGACATGACATTTCCTTTTACCAGTAATGGAGCTTGGCTCAAGTGACCTGCATGTTTATAGACAGGGAGTTAAACACTGACAGCTCTTCCCAGCAATGTTTGGAAGGGTCATAAGCAACACATTCCCTCAGTGATGTTAGTGAGGACTGTTCTCATGACCATGTAATGCAAAGCTGGGCTCAGAAAGAGAAAAACCGGGCTTCAGATCTACTCTGTGCCCAGCCCTGTGGCCAACCAAGGCAGATAACAACCTCCCTGAGCCTCAGTATTCTCATCTGGAAGTGTGAACTTCCACAAATGTCATCAGGTTGCTCTGAGGATTAAATGCACCAGTGAATGTGGAGGTTGATGTGTGTATAACCTACACCCCAGTTTTGAATACTAACAAGGATAATGGCCATGGTGGTTCCTGAATACATGGTGTGTTAGTCAGCTTTCCATTCAAATATGTAAGATAACCAACTTACACAGAGAAAAAAGGTTTTTGGGGTACCCAGTTTTAGAGGTTTTGGTTCATTATTGGTTGGCCCCATTACTCTTTGGTCTGTAGTGAAGTAGTACATTGTGGTGGGAACAAAACCACTCACCTCACGGTCAGGAAGCAAAAGAGAAGAGGAAGGGGCTGGGGTTCCACCATGTCCTTCAAAGGCATACCCCCAATGACTCAACTTCTCAGTAGGCCCCATCTCTTAAAATTTCCCCCATCTCCCAACAACTCTAAACTGGTGTTTTAGTCAGGTATTTTGTTGCTGTGACCAAAAGACCTGAAAAGAACAATTAGAGGAGAGGAAGTTTATTTAGGGGCTCACAATATCAGAGGTCTCAGTCCAATAGGTGGCCAACTCCATTCACTGGAGCCTGAAATGAGGCAGAACATCATGGCAGAAGTGAGTGGCAGAGGAAAACAGCTCAAGGCATCACACCAGGAGGAAGAGAGGGACTCCACTCACCAGGATCAAAATGTAAACCCCAAAAGCACACCCCCAATGATCCACCTCCTCCAGTCACACCCTACCTGCCTTCAGTTACCATTCAATTAATCCTTATCATGGGGTTAGTTCACTGATTAGGGTAAGGCTGTCATAATCCAATCACTTCACCTCTAAGCCTTCTTGTATTATCTCACACAGGAGCTTTTGGGGGACACCTAATATTCAAACCATAACAGCTGGGGATCAGGCTTTTAATACACAGTCCTGAGGGGGACATCCAGATCCAAACCATAGCTCAAAGCTTTCTTCTAATAGCCTCAAATGGGCAGTGAGTATGCTTGGGAGGAGGGCACATCCCCCACTGGGCACCCACGGTACCTTAATCATGAGGATAGTTGGCACCATAAAAATCCAAGTTTCAACTCTGCTCAAACTTTGTTAACTTCACAGCTGCCTCCCATTCCACGGAGGGACAAGCATCTCTCCACTGCCATTGTCATTTACAGGTCCTTCCGCTGGCTTGGGATTGGAAACATCTGCCTCCAGCTGTGCAAGTTCATCTTCTCCTCCAATCTCATTACTGCCCTAATAATAGGCACCAGGCCTGTGTGCAGCACTTGACATACACAATATCATGTCATTTTTATTCGTAGGTATAGATGATAAAAATGTAATAGTTGTTCTTGTCCCATTTTTACATGGAAAGAAACTGAAACCCAGAAAAGATTAGAAACTATAGCCTTCCCAAGGCCACACAGCTAATAAGGGACGGAGCTGGGTTTCAAATCAGACAGGACCTGCCTCACTCTGTGCATTCTCTAACCATTAGGCTTTACTGTCTCTCCACTCCCTTGGCCCAGAAGATCCAAAAGGGTCAGTCAGGCCTGCCTTTTCTAGACCCTTTAGGAAGACTAGTGCTTCCTTCCTGGATCCTGGTGCCTCGTCTTCCAGAAGGTGTGTTCTCTGAGCCCCACAAGTTTACACAGGATTTTTAGACAAGAATCTACTTCTCACTACCAACAGCAGAAGGAGGGGAGTGGACCCTTGCATCAGGCGGGTCTCAGAACCTGAGGATTAATTGCCCGGCAAGCAGCTTGTTAGAGGCTGTGTTGGCAGACGAGGAGAGCAGCATAGAAGCAGCCAATTAAGCAGCCAATGGTGCTGAACTAAACGTGACCTCGTCCTTAATTGTGGATGTTGTTTCTCAGCAGTTTCTCACCAGTCTGAGTTTAGAGGAAAGAAAGGGAAGGATGAGGGGAGAGTGAGAGGCAGGGCAGGGTCCCACTTTCTTCTTTCCTTCAGAGAATGTAGCATCAAGAATTCAGTGATTCCCAGTACAGGGGGGCTGCGGGTGGGATGGACTGGGTCCACTGTAGCCCCAGGGCAGGAGGCAGGTGGAAGTCTTAGGTTTAGATGACAAAGGGACAAGACCATGTCAGTTGAATGAAATGTTTCCAAACAAGCCTGGACCCGAAGTTCAGGGCATCTCTCTAGTGGGGAGGAGGAGAGGATGCTAGAGGCAGGAACCTGACCTGCACTTTACAGCGTGCTCACAGTTTGGGAACTTCTTTCCTCTCCTCTCCTGCCACCAGCTCAGTGAATGCAGAATCCCTCAGTCTGCTCCACACTTTGTCAGTAAAGTACCTGAGGCACCATGTTCAGAAACTCATGAGCCTGGAGAGCCAGTGGGACTGGGGACTCAGATGGAAAGGGATGCAGCAATGTCTGCCAAAAATCAGGATGTTTGAGTCAACAAGGGTGAGATGTGACAGGTTAGGGAAAGAAGCATCCTTACCTGTCAAAGGTGGGCCTCTGAGTTTGGAGTCATCTGACAAAGCACAGACTCTGAGAGAGTGTCTCCACAGTGAGTAAGGTGCCAGGGGGGACTGTGTGGAGCCAGCCTTTGAAGCAGACGGTCCACTGCAAGGGGGAAGACATGGCGCTCACCCTGGAGCACGAGAACCAGAGAGATAACCACAGACAAGGTGAACCAGAGGAGCAAGAGATTAACTCGGCTCAGGAGAACCCCAGAAGGACTGCTTGATACAAGCAGTGTTCAGCATTTGGGTTTGGCCTTAAATGACAAGAAGGGTGGGGTGTTATAAACAGGGAGAGGGGCAGAGATTCAGGGTCAGTAGAGTGTAGGTGGCCTCAGGATACAGTGACCAGCCCAGCACGCATGGACTATAGGGTGCTTTGAAGATAAACTGAGGATGATAGGGTATGTTTAAATAATGGAGGACCTTGAATGCTTAGGGTATTTGAATTTTATTCTGTTGGCACTGGGAGCCATGGAAGATGCCACCTGACGAGTGGTATGATCAGAACTGTGTTTTAGAACTATAGGTTCTCGCTAGGACAAAAGGGTGGGATCAGTGGTGGATAGAACAGTTAAAGGCTGTTCATTAGTGACAGCGAGAGTGAGGACCTGACTAGGTCAGGTAGGTGGCCGTGGTAAAGAGGGGGAAACTGGAGGCATGTGGCAGAAGAGAATGACCAGCAGGAATGGAATGGGGCAAGCGGTTGAAGAGAAGATGCAGGGATGGTGACTCCAAATGAGCTACTAAATGACCTCAGAACAGGAGCAGGTGGAAGAAGAGTGTGGGTGGAGGGAGACAGGCAGGGGCTGAGACCAAAACAGCTGGACATGGAGCTCTGGAGCCACAGCGAAGGATGAGGTTAAAGATACAATTCTGGGAGTCACGTCCACTGACATCCTCAGACTCCTGTTTCAGGGCTGAAAAGGGGAGACACAGGACAGAAAAAGAGCATCGAAGGCCAAATACTGGGACAGGGTGAGTCCAGAAATGATTGAGATGCAGAGGGCCACAAGCTCTGGAAAGACTTCCAAGTAGAGGAGGATGGTCAACAACGTGAGGGGCTGTAGAAAGGCACAAACAGTGTGAACCATGGACAGGTTGCCAGGTGGAGGACCTTGGTGTCAAGGTCTTGGAAAGAGCAGTTGCTGCAGAGACCTGTGGGTAGAAGACAATTTTCCTAGGTTGTGGATTGAATCAAGGACAGAGAAGTGAGGGTGCTGATCCCTCTTTCAGGACACTTTGTTGAAGAATAAAAGGAGAGATGTCAGTGTGAATTTTATGTAGTTACAAGGCCCAAAGTTATCTAGGAGCAAAAATAACTTTTTTTTTTTTACTTTTTATTTGACAATAATTTTAAACATGCAAAAAGGCTGCAAGAACATAAATTGGAAAAATATTAAAATTAAAAATTAAAAATAGCAAAAAAAGAACATAAACTGGACAGATTATACTGTCTACTTTTCACCAGATTCATGTTTTGCCCATTTGTTTCATGTTTTGCTTTCTCTTTTACATAAATACATGGATTGTGTAAATATGCAATTTAAATAGATATACACATACATATGTATTTAATTTAATTTAATTTATTTATTTATTTATTTATTTTTCGGTACTGGGGATTGAACTCAGGGACACTCGACCACTGAGTCACATCCCCAGCCCTATTTTGTGTTTTATTTAGAGACAGGGTCTCACTGAGTTGCTTAGGGCCTCTCTAAGTTGCTGAGGCTGGCTTTGAACTCATGATCCTCCTGCCTCAGCCTCCCAAGTGCTGGGATTACAGGCGTGTGCCACTGCACCCGGCTACATATGTATTTTAAATGTTCCTTAGACCCTTTGACGGACCCATGAAAACCCATTACTCTATTGGGTGATGGACCCATCACTCTATTTAGTGAGAGTAAGGATATTCCTTTCTATAACAAGAGTATACTATCAGGGCTGGGGCTATAGCTCAGTGACAGAGTGCTTGCCTAGCATGTATGAGGCACTGGGTTCAATCCTTAGCACCACATAAAAATAAACAAATAAAATAAAGGCATTAATTTTTTAAAGTATATTATCAACTTCATCAAATTTAACATTGATACAAATCTTTTTTCAGCTAACCCAATATGTCCTTTATAGTGTAGAAGAGGAAAAGCAATATCCTTACCCATCACAGGGTTCTTGGCTGGGGCCCCGAAACCAAAGGACAGACAAATAAAACAGAAAAATGCAATTTATTTAATATATATTTTACACGCCACAGGACACTCTGTAGTGAAATGATAACCCAAAGGAACAGGTAAATTTGTTGGATGAAGAGTGGGCCATTGTGGAGAAATGTGATTGAGGAAGAAAAGGTGCCAGCTAAAGGTGACAAGCTGGGGCAGCTTAGCTAGGTCTATCACTTTTCTCTGTGTCCCATGTCTTCAGGGCTAAGAATGCTGCTTTCCTCTGGTTACGCAGAGGGCACCTTTAGAGGGTCTCATTATTTGATTCAGAGAAGGATGAGGAGAAGGTGAGAGAGTTTCCTGCTGTTTTTTCAAATTCCAAGGTGCCACTTTGGGTAGCGTGTACTGAACCCTGTCCCAACTATAAATGGCCTTGCCACAGAAGGCAATTTGGCCTGGGGCAGGAGTGCATAGTTAAAATAGAAACGGTTCTCCTTGGATTACAGCCCACGTCCTTGTGTTTACTTAATTTCTCCTGGGGAATTTAAGTCCATCTCTGTCAGAAGCCAAAGGGAATGTCAGTCCAGGGGAACACTACCTTCCCACGTGACTTTGGTAAGAAAGAGAGCCAGGTGTGGTGGTGCACCCTGTAATTTTAGTGACTAGGAGGCAGAGAGAGGAAAATTGCAAGTTCAAGGTCAACCTCAGCAACTTAGTGAGATCTTGTCTCAAAATAAAAAAATAAAAAGAACTGGGGATATAGCTCAGTGGTAAAGCACCCCTGGGTTCAATCCCCAGGACTGAAAAAAGAAAAAAGAAAGAAAGAAGAAAACCCTGACCTTGGGGAAATAAGTGCCCCATACCAGAGAGAGGCAAGAGGGTGGGAGGGCAGTTTGCTCACAGGTGGACTCCTAATGGATTACTGGCTCAGGTCTATAGAGCAGGACCAAGAACACAGACCAACAGATCTGTGAAGAACTTCCACTGGGCATGGTGGTGCACACCTGTAATCCCAACGGCTCAGGAGGCTGAGGCATGAGGATCTTGAGTTCAGAGCCAGCCTCAGCAACTTAGCAAGGCCCTGAGCACCTTAGCAAGACCCTGTCTCTAAACAAAGAAGGACTGGGAATGTTACTCAGTGGATAAGTGCCCCTGGGTTCAATCCTAGAAACCCCCACCCTCCCACAAAACTTCCAACCCAGTTCTCTGTAACAGAGAGAACATCCCAAGGCAGAGGAGATAGTTTCTCTGATGGTCAGTTCTGAAGCAGAGTCCATGCTGGCTCCAGTGAGAGAGCTGGAACAAGCTATAATCCCAAAACTTTCTGAGGGTTCTAAAAGAAACCAAGAACTTATAAAATAGATCTGTAGGTGTCTGTCTCCACCATAGAGAATAACAATCGTAGATGTGTACAGACCATCCAGGTGCCAGATACTGTTCTAAGCACTTACACACACACTTACAATGTGCACACACACATAAGTATGTATGTATCCACAAAATAGGTGCATTAATATTTCCATTTTGCAAAAAAGGAAACTGAGGCCAGGAGGGTTAGTAACTTGCCAAGGTTATATAGCCAGTAAGTGTCCCTTGTACTTCAGAAGTTTGGTTCCAAAGTCTGTATTTCCTATCCCTCCACTACACTAATCCAGTTGCCAGTGCACATCTTTCTGACAGCCCAGTCTCCAGTGAGCTGTAGGATTCAGACCACCTTTTTCTCAGGCAAGACATACTATTGCTTTCAAATCCCCAGAAGAGCAAAAAAATCCACTCACAAGAGCTGTCAATCCACTTTCTTATCTATGAGCCAGAGACGACAAAAAAGGTACAGATTAATAATCTAGTTATAACTGAGTGTGGTGATCCACACCTGTAATCCCAGCCACTTGGGAGGTTGAGGCAGGAGGATCTCAGGTTCAAACCCAACCTCAGCAACTGAGCTAGGCCTTAAGCAATTCAGCAAGACCCTGTCTCTAATAAAAAATAAAAAGGGCTGGGGATGTGGTTCCGTGGTTAAGTGTCCCTGGGTTCAATCCCTGGCCAAATAAATAAATAAATAAATAAATAAATAAAAAATCTTGTTATAGAACTGGGGTGTCGCACAGTGGTAGAGCACTTATTTAGCAAGCATGAAGCCCTGGGTCTGTGAAAAAAGAAAAAAGAATCCAGTTATGTTTCTTTCAAAAAATTTCAGAGACATCACTCTTCAAGCTTCCAGGAAGATGGAGAGAATTTAGATCTCTTATTCACTCAAAACACGTTCATGCCAAGCATTTGTTCGTTCCTGCAGACATTTTAGCTCAGACTCAGAGGTCCCTGTATCATGGGGAAATGGGATAGAGAGGGGAAGATGCTTCACCGAGCATGGGAAGGCCTGGGCAGGGGTCCCCTCCTGCCATTAGCCAGCTGGTGACCTCACCGAAGTCCTCTGTACCTCAGTTCCCACAGCTGTAAAGGGTGAGACTGGACAATATCAGAACAGCATCTCTAGCTCTAGAATGTGATTCCAATGGGGTCACAGTTAATACTTGTAACTAAAAATCACAAACATCTTTATTTCACAATTTGAGATAGGCTCTGTCACATACATCTCTAAATTTTTGAACAGGTATCAAGGACAAAATATACCAGATAATTAAGAAGATGATTTTTTTCAGGCTTTTGCAATAGGGAAGAATTCATTAATGAGGAATGCACTGAAAGATTTTAAAATACGCCACTCTGACATGTTGACTATTCTGAGTTAAAGGTACTTGAAAACCCACAGATGCAAGATCACTCTGACTTTCCTTCTGTTTCTTAAAAGCAGGAGACAAAGTGAGACCCTAAGTAACTTAGCAAGACCCTATCACAAAATAAAAAATAAAAAGGGCTTGGGAGCCAGGCATGGTGGTGCACACCTGTAATCCCAGCAGTTGAGGAGGCTGAGGCAGGAGGGTCACAAGTTCAAAGTCAGCCTCAGCAACTGAGCAAGGCCCTAAGCAATTTAGTGAGACACTGTCTCAAAACAAAAAATTAAAAATGCTGGGGATGTGGCTCAGTGGTTGAATGCCTCTGGGTTCAATCCCCAGTACTACAAAGAAAAAAAAAAAGATTGCCATGTGAAAGATACTCTCCTTATACTAGAAGGAAAGCAACATTCTTATTAAGAAAGGGTCATTGAGACCAAGAGAATTCATTACAGACCTTAAGACAACCCTTACTCTTCAAGCCTTGTCACACAACTCAGTTGCTTTTTTACAACTTACTAGGCTTTGTCCAAGTCAGTATATAAATAACTGACTCAACTTCTTTAGATCTTCATTTCCTTCCCACATAAAACTTATGTTAAATCAGTTTCTATGCTTTTCTTCCATTGAATTAAATTCTCAGGCCTTTTTTGTTGCTATAACAAAATGTTTGAGAACAAATGATTTATAAAAAACAGAAGTTCATTTGCTTGCCAATTCTGGAGGCCAAGAAGACCAAGAACATGGTGCAAGCAAGGAACAGCACCTGGCAAGGGCCTTCTTTCTGCATTATAATATGGCAAGGCACATCACATGGTTAGAAAGAACCAGTGTGCTCGGTCATGTCTCTTCCTCTTTTTATAAAGCCACTAATGTCTTTATGGGGGCCCCACCCTCATGACCTCATTTAATCCTAATTGCTTTCCAAAGGCCCCACTTCTAAATGCCATTAACATTAATTTGTGGATTAAGTTTCTGACATGAACTTTCAGGGGACCTGTTCAAACCATAGTGATAGTCCTTTGCAGTTACCCACTTCCAAAATACAGAAGGAAGACTTCCTAACTGCTGCTGACTTTTAGGACCACAGAGCTTGGTAAGTTCAATATTGTCTCAGGGGACACATACTTCTATGGTACATTAAATAGACATGAGTAATCTTTCCAAATGATTCCATTATTTTTGCATGAAATTGTGGGGGCAGAATCATTATTTTATACTTAAAAAAAAAACCCTTATGGTTTAAAAAACAGATTTGTAGGATCCTTGGTCTACATTTCTAGATTCCCCCCCACAACCATTTGTACTATTTATATACCCCCAAAATTTAGGAAGCACGGATCTCTGTTACTGGATTCTCTCAGCATTTCTTTGTTATACATAATTTTTGTTATTGTTGTTGTTGTTTGTTTTTTAGGGAACCATGACATCTTTTATGTCATGTTTTTTTGTGTGTGTGACTCCCTATCTTTTTTTTTCTTTTTGCAGTACTGGGAGTTGTACCCAGGAGTGTTCTACCACTGAACTGCATTCCCAGCCCCCTTTTTTTCAGTCCTGGGAATTGAACCCAGGGGCACATTACCACTGAGCTACATTCCCCAGCCCTTCTTATTTTTTATTTTACACAAGGTTTCACTAAATTGCTCAGGCTGGCCTCTAATTTGCAGTCCTCCTGCCATAGTCTCCCCAGTTGCTGGGATTATAGACACGCCCCACTGTGCCCAGCTCTGTAACTTTTTTCTAACCTCAGAATTTTCTTAATGACTTTTTATTTTGTAATATTACAGAAACATTGCAAAGTTCATACAGAGAATTCGTAAATATCCTCTTTTTCTGTGCTCCATTTAAACTGATGCTAACATCTTGCATAACCTCAGTACATTTGTCAAAACTCATAAAATTAACATTGACCATTACTATTAATTAAACTCCAGACCTAAATTCCACCCATTCCTTTGATTGTTCCAGCATCCAGTCCAGGATTCCAGGTTGCACTTAACATAGATGCCTTTCGATTAAAAGAACTTTTCATGAGAACTACTAAGTGCCAGACATTGCCCTCCATCTCTGGGGAGTCAATGAAACCAGTGGTCCTGGACTTCTGAGCATGTAAAGGAATAGACAGTAGGATAGGTGGCTTGTCTGTTCTGCCCTAGAGAGATGCAATAGCCTATTATCAAGAACTGTCTTTGGGTCTGAAACTAGCTATGGAGCCAGCTCAGGCCGACCTTGGTACACACTTGTGGATCATCAACTAGAGAGAACACTTCACTGGTGTCATTTGGGTTTCCCAGTCCCTGCTCCCCAATTCCTACAGTGGGTGAGCCCAGGACATGACCCCCATTAGTCTCAGCACTGGGCTGCCCCTCTGGATTCCAGCGTTGGAAGGTTAACGCCTTTGAAATCAGATAAAGGGCATCAAGCCCAGCTGTGTTTATTTAATAAATTAAAGAGTGAATCATTAAAATGATTGTTTTTCCTGAAAATAAAGAGATTTCAACAGGTCCCCCTTCTCCCCTACTGTCTCCCCACCACCCCCCATTTGATTTGTCTCTAAAGGACTCCAGCTTTGTGTTAAATAGCAAAGAATTATCTCCGTTTTAATCTTGGGGCCTGAGCTGGCTCCATAACAGTTAAAATCTCTTATCTAAGCTGCCTAGAGGCAAGTGGCCACTGAAGCCAAATTCTTTCCAGTATTAACCACCATTCAAATGGGTAGAGGAGAATAATTGAGCCTGTTCCTTTAACACTGGGGGGCCCAAAAGGTGATTGTCAAACTTTCCTTAGGTACTTGCCCCCTAGGCCTCTTCTGTAGATGAAAGTTTAAATATACATGGGGAATTTAAGATTTTAATACAGAGAGGACATAATACAGTGAAAGAGAATAAAACAAGTGTGTGGAAAGTGCTTAGTAAGTACTCAGTGGTACTCAGTAAGTACTCAATAAATGGTAGTTATCAGTTTTCATATTGAAGAGGCCTATGAGAGACATCGTACTTAATTTGAAAGGCAACAGGGAACCACAAGTTTTAGGAGGACAGTATGGATGGCCGAGCGATGAAACTGAAGGATCTTCTCAACCTGTCAGACCTTCCAGCACGCACGCCTAACCAGACACCTAACAAGATGAAGAGCAAGTAGCTAAGCATTGTGTAGGGCACTTTACCTGAACGGTATCATTTCATCTTCACATCAAGCCTATCATGTAGCCATTGTTTTACCCACAATTTATAGAGAAACAGAAATTAGGAAAGATGTCCAAGTCCACCCAGCTAGTAAAAGCCCAGGGGGTGTTGACACCTTTGCTGCCTCCCAGAGAGACGCCGGAGAGACCTGCCTTCCAGCCCGCTCCACACACAGCTCCACCACACAGTGCCCAGATATGATGTGGCTGCTGGTGTCTTCCACAGACTGGAGTCATCAGAGGGTGGGGTCCACTTCTCCTCTGTGTACCTCCAGGGTCTAGCACAGAGCCTGAAGCGTGTGGACACTGAATAAGAAGCAATTGAATATATAACAGGGCACAGAATGGTGGACTTCCCTGCCTAGGAACTCCTGGTATCCTTGGTCTCTTGACTGATCTCATGCTCCTGTTTTCTCTCCTGGACAAAAGGGAGAATCATGCTCTGTTTAACTAAAATGTCATGGACAATTAGCAGTGGGCATTCTAAAATGCACAGAGGATGCAAACATGTATTGTAACAGTCCCCTGACCTTTGTGATGAAAGAACTTTTTTTTTAAGTAAAGAACTAAAAAGCTTTCTTCCTCAAACCAGAATGGAGGTTGTGCTCCATGAAAGAAGTGCTAGACAGCCCAGGAGATGAAGGCTGAGAATGAACTCTAGCCCTGAAGGTGTCTCAGGATAATCTATAAAGATGGTGGCCGGTAAGGGTTATTTCTGTGCCCGTGTGAGACTTTCAGAATCGAAGTTAACCTCATCATCTGTCCCTCTCCAAAAAAGAAAAAAGTGACACCCAACATTTAAAAAATAACAACAACAACAACAATAAATCTTGCAGCATAGGCAAGGAACAAAAGACAATGAACTCTCCTAACCAAAACTAAAAATATTAGCGATGTGAAGGGCCAGCATTAAGCCCCTTGGTCCTCTGAATTGTTCACCAAAAAAATCCCCAAGCAGAAATTAGAGAATGAGGAAGATGACTAACACCACTCTGTGTGGTTAAACAGCAACAAAGTCCTGCATTTAAAAAATACAAAATGAATTCAAACTGAACAACCAAGTAGTCCTCACAAGGGTCCAAATGAAAATCCAAATAAAGCAGAGGCTGAGCTGGGGAGGAGGCAGCAGTGCTGGGAGCTGGTTCCCCTTCCTTCTTTTCCAGCTGACATTTGATCCCTTCCCTGGGGCCTATATTATTTAATGATGTAGAACTTCCCTTTCCCCTAAAACCAAGACCAGTCTGGACCTTTTCTGGTTCCCACAGGTGTGTGCAGGTTTGAGCCACTATGGCTGCTGAGGAGGCTTCAGATGGGGATGCTGAAGGAGGCAGGCTGGGCCATTCTGGGCTTAGGAGGCTGGGTGGTTGCTGAGGCCCAGGGGGTGTACCCCACCACACCCCAGGACATGACCCCTGCTTCAGCTTGCCGAAAGATGGCAGCTGACTTGCATAGAATGAGGTTGGTTTTAGCTGAGCATTTAGCATTTTTTGCTTCTTGGTTTGTTTCCTTCTTCTTCTCCTTCTCCTTCTTCTTCTTCTTCTTTTGACAAAGATCAAGCACAAAAAAGTAGAGCGAATAATACAATGAACCCCCATATAGACCTTATCCAGACTCAACAATGATCAGACTTTTGCCACATTTGCTCTAGCCCTTTTCCCTTTTCTATCTTTATTGAAATGTGCTATTTAGAGCAAATCCAGGGCATATCCTTCCCACTCTATATACTTCACTGTGCATCCTGAACAAATGGACATTTTTTTATAACCACGACACTATTATCATGCCCCAAAGAATAACCAATAATTCATTGATGTGCCCTAATACCAGGGTCCCTTGAACTATAAGAAACCATACTGCAAGGCTAGAATCAGGGCCAAGGAAAATCCTCCCCTGACGCTGTGTGAGGGCAGAATAAATACTAGCCACAAACCCCAAGCTTCAGCTGGAACCTTTGCCTTGTGATTGCCAGGTGGACTTTTCCTATAAACATCTGCTTTTTATGTCTGGCACCAACATGGGTATTCTTCCATCTCCAATCCCAAGGCAGCTCTCAAAACAAGAGCTTGGACATTTCAGCTATAGAAGTGTTCTCAAACTGCAGAGTGGACCGGAATCAGAGGGAAAGCTTGTTAAAATATAGATTTCTGGGCTCCACCCCCAGAGTTTCCAATGTAGTAGATCCAAGATTGTGTGTGTGTGTGTGTGTGCGCCTGACAAATCTAGAGACTGTGCTGCTGAGGCCGTAATGCCTGCCTTGGTTTCAGCTGCACCTTGTGCTTGGGGCCATCTGTGGCATGCAGGGATAAAGGATCCTGTTATAACCCTAGAGTTATTCTTGATGCTGACACACTTGGGCCTTGATATATCAGTTCCCACTAATGAGGTTTCCGTTGTTTGTTACCCAGTAACTGTGGCTCAGCCTAGCTCGCCCATGCCTGGGCTCCTTGCCTGGACCCCATTCCCTAAGGGACCAGAATCTTCATCATCCAATCTCAGTCTCCTGTTGAGTGACCTCACACCCGTCCTTGACTTGTCCCAGGACTTGGCTGCCTTTCTTTTTTCCCCACTCGGGCTTGCCAACACTTGTGAGGAGACATCCTTTCCTATCATCTGCCCACAGTAGCACCTTTTTCTAATTCACACCAAGGTGCTGTGCCAGGCCCTGGTCTGGTTCTCAGTTGCTTGCTCCATCTGATTCCTGAACTGAAACCGGGCCCATCTGGCCCCACCCCAACCGTCCTCACCCTCATCATGTGCGCCCGCAGTGCACATGATTCCCAGCCTAGCCCCCACTGGGGCTGCCCACTCCTGGTTCTGTAAAGGCTCAAGACCAAGCCGGCCCCATCCACTGCCTGGCTGTGTCTGAGGGTGAGACCAGAAGAGGCTGGAAGGAGCTGAACTAAGCTGGCTCCATTTTATTTCCCCTGAGTTCTAAGTACACTGAAGATCTGAACCCCAGAGGTTATAGGATTAAAGCCAACATATGCACATTCATGAACCAAAAGACCCTTCTCCCAATCAAGAAACTTGCCCCAGGATATAGCCCTCCCCAGCTACTCTGGGTGTTTCTCAGAGTAGCTTCTGCCCCAAAACTAATGCTGGTTTTCCTCATTTCTCAGAGGGTTCATTCACTCTTGAAGCTTGGACCCCTTTCTGTATCAAAGTGGGTAAACCAGTTAGTCAAACTCACTAACCTTATTAACCCCAGAAGAAGCCCTGTGGAAAAAGACTAAGAGAGCTGATGTAAGGGCCCCACCATGGGAAAGGAGATGGGCAGACCCACCCATCCATCCATCCATCCATCCATCCATCCATCCAACCCTCCCTCCCTCCATCCATCCATTCAACACACTCAGAGCCTGGGAGTACAGTAATGAACAAAACGGACAACAGCCTGGTTCTCCTGAAGGTTACATCTCACTGGAGAAGACAGACAATAAATAAATGAAAATATATAGAAAAGGAGAGAGGGAATGAAAAAGAAAGTAACCTGGTACCTGGGTGGGAGCATAATTTCCCCTACATGTACAACATGGAGAAATCCAGAGGCCATAGAAGGTTCAAAAAACAGAGGCAAGGAAAGGAAGTCTCTAGCAAGACTGTGGCAAAGGGGTTCAAGAGAAGGACCCAGAAACAGATCCTCTAGCAATTGATGAAGTCTCTCTGGCATCCCTTCAGAGAGAAAAGGAGGGGGGCATTCCAGACAGGTGGGACAAGATGGCGGATGACTCAGAGGGGAGAAAAGGCTGTTTTCCGAGAACACTTTTTCTTTGGCTGGATCTTTGAAGGGCAAGAGTTACATTCAGCCAGAGAAAAAGGGCTAAGCAATGAAAAAGTGTGAAAACCCGAGATCAGGAAGGATTTTATCTTGGGCCAAAGGCCCTTGGATGCCATTATGGGTTTGGAGGCACTGGTGGAACCCACAAATGTGCAGGAGAGACCGTCAGGAAAGCTGCTCTGGAGCCCTGGCAAGCAGCAAGAAGCCCAGCCCCAAGCTGGCGGTGGACGTGGAAAGGCTGGCAGGGTGGCCGTCGGGAACTGTACGCTGTCCTGGCCCCTTTGTCTCTCCAAAGATGTGTGGGAGCCATAGAGGGCCAGAGGTTTGCTCAACTCCTGAGCAGCTCCCCATTCCTGTTTATTCTTCCTTTAATGACACGATGAGCTCATGGTCCCCAGAGCTGCCAGGAATGAATTAGCCACTCAGCTCTCCTCGGCATTAACAGGAACCACGGAGTGCCCTGCAGCAGGTGGGTCTGGGCCGCGTGTCTGGGGAGAGCCGGATGACAACCCCACAGGCGGCAGGCCCCGCCCCTCCTGGAGCCAGCAGCCTTGGCCGCCAGTGCTGACTGGCCAGGCGGTTGTGGAGCTGGGAGGTGGAAGCTCCACCAGCTGCTCAGACCACCAGGGAACAAAATGTTCCCCTCCTCTTTGGAGAATAATCAAGCAGTCATTTCCTCTTCTTTTCCCTCCTCTGCTTGCTATGGCAGAGCCACAGACTCTCTAAGGGGAGATTCTTTTCAACCTCCACTTCCTTTCCTAGGTCTCAGCTCCTGGTTCCTAGCTGCATGTGGGTGAACCTCTCCCCTCCCCAGCTGGACCTAAAATCCCGCTCTTGCTCTTTCTCAGGGTACCTCTTGACCCCCCACCTTTCCACCGTATCCTGTGGAAATCCATGCCATTGTCCATTTCACCATGATCCCCCTACAAACCTGAACCTGCACGTGTCAGCCACCTCCAGCCACTCACTGGCCCTTCCCAACAGAAGCCTCCTTCTCCAGAGTCCTCAGCACCAGTGGGTAGGGAAGAGCACGTCAAGTCCATGCCAGCTGGTCATGCCAGTCAAGTCCTTACCATCTGCTCATGCCACCTTCTCCAGGTCCCTGCTGCTTCCTGGTTCACATTTTCCCTCTTTCTCTTGCTATCATCTTCTGTGACCTCCATCCTCATGTCACTGACCTGACTAGTCCCCTGACCGCCCCCTTCTGTGCCCTCCTTCACACTGGTGACCTTTGATCCACAGTGTAGTGACCACAGCTGGACCACATTACACGGTTCTGCTTCCCCTCCAAGACCTCGACTGGGGCTGCCTCTGTTCAACCTCCGCCTTCTAACCTGCCCATATCCCTACCTCCTCGGGCCTTCTGAGCAGTTCTTTGTCCTAGTAGGGATCTTTCTTTTCTTGACCCTTAAGAACTCACACAGTCTAAAATCTCTCTTTGGCCTACATTGCGCACACGCGCACACACGCACACACAACCTATCCTAGAATCTACCATGCCTTCTCTCCTGGGTCTCCCTGCTCCCCTACAAGTACCACTGCTGAGCTAAAGGAAGAAAATACTTGCAAAATGACTTTCTCTCCCAAAATGAACTGTAGGTATTGTGCATTTATTATTAGCCACAGAGTCTCAGGACTTGGTGTGGAGTGCCTCCTTTAATCTGCACAATAACCCCTGACATAGGTACAGTTATCAATTCCATTTTACATATGAATCCGAGGCACAGGAGAGGAAAGTAATTTGCCCAACATCACACAGCTAGAGACAGAGTTCAAGCCCAGACTCCAGCAGGCTTCACTGGCATCCACCAACTCTCACCTCCAAGTTGTCAGAACAGGTGTTGGTTTACTATGATTTTAGAGGCAGTGTTCCTACACCCCAGATGTCTTGTGATTCATTCTAACACAGTGCTTCGTACATGGAGGAACTCAACAAAGATATGTCAAAGTGTCTGAAATACAAAAATCTGATTTCTTCATAAAATTTAAGGCATTCATTTCTTGAAAGGAACTCCATGTGTAAAATAGCTAAAAACAGGGATGTGTGGATAAAACGCATAATAAACATACATGTTTGAAAAAAATTCTGCTTTGTTCTACTTAAATTGTCAAACTTTAAAATGCTGATAACACCATAATCTAGGCTTACTGAGATGTAAATTTCCAATTGTCAATTTATTTATATCCTTTGTTTGTTTTTTGCAATGCTGGGCATTGAACCCAATTTGCACAAGCGAGGCACGTGTTCTACCACTGAGCTACACATACCTCCAGACCTTTCACACCTACTTTTTTAAAAAAATGGAGTAACTAGTCTTGCAAATATTATCAGAAATTTCTAAAAAGTCCAATTCAGATTCTTCAAATTCTTTTTTTATAGTTCCCTATTTTTTTTTTTTTTTCAGGGCCAAGGACTGAACCCAGGGCTTTGTGCATGCTAGGCAAGGACTCTGTCACTGAGCTAAATCCCTAACCCCAAAATCTATTTTTAATGAACTCATTTTATTTTATTTCCAGTACTGGGGGTTGAACCTAGGAACTTTTTACTTCTTATTTTGAGACAGGGTCTTGCTAACTTGCTGAGGCTGGCCTCAAATTTGTATTGTCCTGCCTCAGCCTCCCAAATGCCTAGGTTTACAGAAGTATTTCAAAAGTGTGCCACCATACTCTACTGTATTTCTTTTTTCTTTTCTTTTCTTTTCTTTTTCTTTTTTCTTTTCCAATCTTTTTCTTTTTTTTTTTTTTTGTACCATGGATTGAACCCAGGGCTACCTAAGCCCTTAGTCACATCCCCAGCCCTTTTATTTTTTATTTTGAGAGAGATCTCACTAAATTGCTTAGAGCCTCACCAAATTGCTGAAGCTGGCTTTGAACTTGTGATCCTCCTGCCTCAGCCTCCAGAGTCGCTGGGATTAGTAGGTATGTATCATTACAATCTGGCCTAGTTCTATTTTTAACTGATGAATAATTGTATATATTTATGAGATGCAACATGATGTTATGATCTACATATACATTATAGAAAGAGCCTATCAAGCTAATTAATATGTCCATCACCTCACCAACCTCTGTGTGTGTGTGTGTGTGTGTGTGTGTGCGCGCGCGCGCGTATCTGTGTGTGGCTTTAACATTAAAAAATCTATTCTTTTAGCTATTTTGAAATGTGTAGTGCATTATTTTTAACTATGGTCACCATGCAGGACAGTAGATCACTAAAACTAACCAGCCTCTTAATGTGATCCCAGAGAATGTGATGCTTTCTGAATCTAAGAACTGATCCCTGGAACAATAACCACTAGCAGAGAAACCCACTGTTATCATAAGCATGTAAACACAGGCCTTTCTTGCAGAGGCCAAGGCTATCTGAGAATTGTTGGGACCTTGGGTAGCTTGTGGTTTACCAGGCAATCACCATCCTCACTTGCTATGTGGGACAATGGCATAATGACATGTAGAAGCTGTGTCATCACACTGGCAAAGCCCTTCCACCTCCACCTACAAAAGAGGCTTGGATTGGCAAAGTAGATGTGAGCCTAGCCCTTGGCCTTCTCTCTCAGGCTAATTCCCCCATTGCAGAGGCCATAACCATTCAACAGCAGCTGCTCCAGGTGACAAGTGACCAGTGAGGTTGATTCTTGGCACATCTCTCTGAATTCGTCAAAGGCAAAAATCAAAAGCAAGGAAAGAAAGAAGGAAGGAAAGAAGGAAGGAAGGAAGAAAGGAAGGAAGGAAGGAAGGAAGAAAGGAAGGAAGGAAGGGAGCAAGGGAGAGAGGGAGGAAAGCTTCCAAGATTTTCTATGGGTGAACTCAAGAAATAAGGGGAATGTTCTAAGTGACTAAGCGCCAGTTAATATACAGCATCAGGACGAGGCCCGTCAGGGTGTACATTAAAAAAGAAGAAGAAGAGAAAGAAACACCTAAGGTGAGATCAGGAATCAAGATTCACATTCCCGAGATGGCAGCAACTGAAGCTTTGGCAGAACTCATCATTCCCAGACGGGCTTCATTTGTCCTTTAAGAACAGATGTCTTTTAGGTGTCAAGTATCTGAAGGCGCTTAACTAATACTAAGCCATCCGGCCAATCTAAGCATGTCTGCTTGGCAATCAGCAAATGTTTCCCAAAAGGGTGGTGGCAAAGGACAATGGAAAACAAATAGGAAGCCAGAGAGGATGTGGGGAGCCTGGCTTTCCCACCCACTGCCGGGGAGAGTGGGAGCCACCACATTTGTGGCAAGAATCAGACAGTAAGTACAGAAGAATGAAACTGGACCCCCACCTCTACCATACACAAAGGTCAACGCAAAATGGGTCAAAGACCGAATGTAGGACCCAAAACGATGAAATTGCTAGAAGAAAACGCAAGGGAAACACTTCGGGACCTTAGTGTAGGAAAGGATTTTGGGGCAGGGCACAGGCAACAAATGTAAAAAATAGAAGGGATTAGATACAACTAAGAAGTTTCTGCACAGCAAAAGAAGAGTGAAGAGACAACCCGCAGAATGGATGAAATATTCACAAACTATTCATCCAACAAGAGATTAATACCCAGAACGTATGAGAAACTCGGAAAACTCGATAGCAAAAACCAAGTGATCTAATTTAAAAAGTGGACAAGTGATCTGAATAGACATTTCCTGAAAGAAGATATACACATGACCAAAGTGTACATAAATATGCTCCATATCGCTAGTCACCAGGGAAATGCAAATTAAAACCAAAGTGAGGCATCATCTCACCCCAGTTTGCATGGCCATTACTAAAAAGACGACAATAACAAATGTTGGTCAGGATGTGGAAGAAGGAGACCCTTGCACACTACTGATGAGAATGTAAGTCAGGACAGCCACTGTGGAAGCAGTATGGAGAGTCCCTGAAAATCTAAAAATAGAACTAACGTGCCATCCAGCAATCCCACTACTGGGTATTTATCCAAAGTGATACATGAAAACATTATATTAAAGAGATGCCTGCACTCTCACATTTATTGCAGCACTGTTCACAATAGTCAAGATACAGCATCAACCGAGGTGTCCACCGATGGACCAATGGATAAAGAAAGTGTGGCACATATACAAATAGATTATTATTCATCCATAAAAAAGAATGAAATCCTGTCATGTGCATCAAAGTGGGCAGATAAAGGATATCAGGTTAAATAAAATAAGCCAGACAGAATACAAATACCACATGTTCTCATTCATTTGTGGAAACCAAAATATTTATCATAGAAGAATAGTGGTCACTAGAGACTGGGAAGGGTAGGAAGGCATGTGGGGTAGAAAGAGGTTAGAGAAGGGGCATCACAATATCACTGGAGCCGTGTATGGGGAAGCATGCCCAGGAAGGAGGACTGCAGGTTTGAGCCCAGCCTCAGCAATTTAGCAAGACCCTGTTTCAAAACAAAAAGGACTGGGGATGTAGCTCCATGGTAGAAGGCACCTGAATTCAATTCCCAGTTCCAGTCCCACAACAACAAAAAAAGTCCAATTTAATTCTGGTGTTCTCCAGTACAATAACCACATTCTACAATAATCTGATACATTTTTAAATAACTAGAAGAGTACTAAGTTTCCTGACACAGAAATGACTGATGTTTGAGGAGATGCAAATCCTTATTTTACCCTGATTTTATCATATGCATTGCATATAAATACTGAATTATCTTGCCGGGCATGGTGGCGCACACCTGTAATCCAAGCGACTCAGGAGGCTGAGTCGGGAGGATCACGAGTTCAAAGCCAGCCTCAGCAACTTAGCGAGGCCCTAAGCAACTCAGTTAGACCCTGTCTCTAAATAAAATACAAAATAGGGCTGGGGATGTGGCTCAGTGGCCGAGTGTCCTTGAGTTCAATCCCTGGTTCAAAAAAAAATACTGAATTATCTTTCAATATCCCACAAATATTCACAGATATTATGTCTCAGGGCATGTGGTGCACACCTGTAATCCCAATGGCTCAGGAGGCTGAGGCAGGGGGATCACAAAATCAAAGCCAGCCTTAGCAACTTAGTGAGAGACCCTTTTTATAAATATAAAAAGGGCTGAGGATGTGGTTCAGTGATTAAGCATCTCTAGGTTCAGTCCCCAGGACCAAAAAACAAAACAAAAAAACTATATATATAATGTTTCAACCACAAAAAAAAAGTAAAGAATCAGGGAGTACATATTAAAACTTAAAAGTTACACACCTTTGGATCAGAAGTCTGTCCTACAAAACTAGAAGCACTCAAGGGCAATAACTCAAGGGCAGACACTTTATTGCAGTGTTGTAGGCACCAGCTGAAACCTGGAAGCAACCTGAGGTCTCTCAGGACAGGAATGACTCCAGGTGTGACTGACACCTGTTGATGCCCACTCAACGTCATCCTCTCCTTTGTTGACGGAGGCTCAGTTTTGTTTAGGTTTCTGCTATGGTTTGAATGTGTCCCCCAAATTTCATGTGTTGGAAACTTGGTCCCAGTGCAGCAGTGTGGCGAAGTGGGACCTTTGGGAAGTGATGAGTCAGGAGGGCTCTGACCTCGGGAACAGATTCATCTACTTACACGTGGATTATGGGGTAGTGGTTTGTTGTGGAGAGGCCTGTTATAACAGCAAGCTCTCTGGCACGCGCTCTCCGTGCCGCGCCATGCCTTCTCCACCTTACGATGCAGCAAGAAGGCCCTCAGCAGAAACCAAGCTGAGGCTGGTGCCATGTTCTGGACAGTGAGATAATAAACTTTTATTCTTAATAAATTCCTGGACTGTGGAATTCAATTATAGCAACCAAAAACATAGGATCCATTACCCTGGAAAGCAGGAAAGTAGCCCTGATCCCAGGGAAAAGGTAAGCCATCAGAATCTTAAGTAAAGTAGACTTGCAATCCATTGTTTCCTCCCTGGTCCCACCACACCCAAGCCTCATGACCTGGGGGTCACTCACCTGCCTGCACCCCAGTTTTCTCA
>JAJEJO010004837.1:246966-339311 GCA_020662805.1 Glaucomys volans | reverse complement strand
AAAAAAAAATTAGCTAGGTGACAGAATCTCTCCTCTAACAAGTTTGCTCCAATTTTGGTAAATTCCACTTTCACCCTCTGAGGCCTGGTCTGTTTCTTTCTGGATGGGAGTTTACTGAGAGACACAGAGAAAGGCATTTGTCACTTGGTATGCATATAAGAAATAGTGAACCAATTGTCTTTATCCATATTATAATTAGGGCCCAAGGCAATTCCAGTGCCCTCAACAACTGTCTTGTGCTACCTGAGGATTTACATGGTGCCCTGGGAGGAAGACCTTGGCCCTAATCCAGATTCTGACACTACCTGTGTGACCACAGATTGGTCATTTAGTTCCACCCAGGGCTTTGTTTATTTGTAGGAAATGAGATGTTGGAATCATGGTTTCTTCCATTTCAGATATTCAGTGATTCTGGCCTAAGTGGTGCACCTGGACCTCATCTCCCAATGCTCATCTTGGTTCCATGTCTGAGCAGTTCCAAGGAGTCTGAGTCTACCATGAGTTCTGAAGAATGAGAGTCCCAAAGCCAAAGGAAGAGACACTACAGGTTGAGTTAACTTCCAAGAACTCAGCTAGTGGTGGGAGGTGGGGATCATCCACTCCTCACCCAAATCTTGCCCAGTGGCCTTCTCTACTACAGATGGTCCCCGATCCATAATAGTTGGTCTTAAAATTTTTTTTACTTTACGAGGGTGTGATCGTCATACATGTTCAGTAGAAACCATACTTCAAATTTTTAATTTGGACCTTTCCCCCAACCTAGTGACATGCAGTAAGATCCTCTCTCACAAACCTACAGAATGGGAGAAAATCTTTGCCACCTGTACCTTAGATAGAGCATTAATCTTTAGGATATATAAAGAACTCAGAAAACCAAATAACCCAATCAATAAATGAGCAAAGGAACTAAACAGACACTTCATAGAAGAAATATGAATGGTCGAAAATGTATGGGGGCTGGGGATACAGCTCAGTTGGTACAGTGCTTGCCTCCCAAGCACAAGGCCATGGGTTCAATCCCCAGCACTTCAAAACAAAACAAAACAAAACAAAACAAAAATATATGAAAAAATGTTCAATATCTCTAGCAATTACAGAAATACAAGTTAAAACTACACTGAGATTCCATCTCACTCTAGTCAGAATGGCAATTATCAGGAATACAAGTAACAGTAAATGTTGGCAAGAATGTTGGGGAAAATGTACATTCATACATTGCTAGTGGGACTGCAAATTGGTACAACCACTCTGGGAAGCAGTATGGAAAGTCTTCAGAAAACCTGGAAACCACCATTTGACCCAGTTATCCCATTCCCTGGCATATACCCAAAAGACTTAAAATCAGCACACTACAATGACATGACCACATCAATGTTGATAGCAGCTCAATTCACAGTAGCTAAGCTATGAAACCAACCTAGCTGTCCTTGAATAGATGAATGGAAAAGAAAATGTGGTGCATATATACACAATGCAGTATTATTCAGCCATAAAGAAGAGTGAAATTATGGCATTTGCTGGTAAATGGATGGAACTGGACAATATCATGTTAAGTGAAATAAGTCAGTCCCCAAAACCAAAGGCCAAACGTTCTCTCTGATATGTGGATGCTAACACACAATAACGGGGGTGGGAGGAGAATAGAATTTCATTGGATTAGACAAAGGGGAATAAAGGTTAGGGAGAGATATAGGAATAGGAAAGAGAGTAGACTGAATCAGACATAACTTCCTATGTTCAAATATGAATACACGACTACTGTAACACCACATTACATACAACCACAAGAATGGGACGTTATACTCCATGCATGTATGATATGTCAAAATGCACTCTACTGTCATGTATAGCTAAAAAGAACAACAACAGAAAATGATCCTCTTTCACAATGCTCTCAGTCAACCCTACGCGACCTCTAGGGGAAACCAACAACACTCAGTGCTCTGCGTTACTAAGCAGCAGTGCTCAATAGGTTGGGTGTGTTCAATGCATTTCAACTTAAATTTTCAAGTTACTACAGGTTTTGGGGATGTGGCTCTATCATAAGTCAAAGAGCATCTGTTCTTCACAAGAGGACTGAGTCTTGGTGGTCCAAGGTAGACGAAGCTCCTCCCGCATACCATAGCTCTTCAACATACACAGACAGGACTGCCTGTAATGTCCTTTGTGGATGTGCCCCAAGAGTGGACAAGGTGATTCTGTATTCTAGAGAGAAAAAAATATCTCACCTTCCAGAGGGAGGGGACAGCCAGGACCTGCTGGCTCCTTTATCAGCAGGGACAACGGGGTCAAGCTACATGGGAGTCCATATGCTACACTGAAATTAGCTACAGGCTTGCTGCAGCCCACATTCAGGAAGAAAGCAATGGCCAGTGTCCATTGTACACATTTGGCACCAGCCAGGCTGGGAGCAGGAACAAGAGGGACAGGAGGTGGACCTGGGTGTCCCCCTTCCTCTTAGAGCCACAAAACTGCTCCAGTAGGGCAGATGGAAATTGCAGCAAGAGAATGCAATGAGAAAGTGAGCACAGTGTTTTCAGGAAGCACAAGGCAAGGGAGAGAGGACACTTTGACTCCGTTGTGTGCTGACAGCTAAACTACCCTGTCCCACCACTCCCCAGCTGGTCCCACGACCCAGGGCTCTGTCCACAGCCCCCTTCCCTTCAATAGTATGCATTGTTCAGAGAATCTCTTCCTTTTGTTTTTCCATCCATTTATACCTCGGCTCATTTGTTTTCCATTCTTGGGAGCAATTCATCTGCTCTTGGGCCCCACAATGTCTTTCTCCCCTTGATTCCTAAACAAGATGCTTGGACAGGCCCATTGTCTTAACAGTGGCCAACTAGAGGTATTTAGTAAAAGTTGTGTTTTAAAAAGAAAAATCAAGGGGGAATTCCAGTTTTTATCCATGGTAACTTCTGAGGAGTGTGGCAGTGGTGCTGCTGCCGCATGGCCTGGCCTTTGTCCTCTTGTCTTCAGTTGGATTTCAGGGGAAGCCAAGTTACTCGAGGAAATCTGGGGGAAATTCCCCTGATGCCAGGACAAGAAGCAGGATTCCTCCCTGTTCTTCTCTGCCATCCAGGGACAATGTAAAATTATAGTATGTTGATAGAATGAAGCAGAAATGGTACAGGGTCTCCTTCCCATTGTCCTGTGAATGTACAACCCTCGTGACTGTTGGAGAAAAATGGATCAAAAGAAAAAGAGAAAAAAAATCAGTGAGGTTCACTGCAATTTGGGTCCAGACAGGCCTATGTTTCAGAGGGACAGAGGTTCTGACAAAAAGGTATTGCAAAGCCCTGGCCTGGCAGTCCAGAAAGGGCCCGAATTGCACACCGTCCTGTCTGCGCTCTTGCAGGTTTTGCTCAGGGTGCGCCAAAGAAATTACTGCTGCTGGGATCATTATGGGTGCAATTATC
The DNA here is from genome assembly GCA_020662805.1 of Glaucomys volans. Lineage (NCBI taxonomy): Eukaryota > Metazoa > Chordata > Mammalia > Rodentia > Sciuridae > Glaucomys > Glaucomys volans. The sequence continues at coordinate 335,892 of JAJEJO010004837.1, read as the reverse complement.
CCACTTATTAATACACCACCAAATGTGGGAGTGAAAGGCGTGTCCAGCTCCATCCACAGGCTGCCAAGCTGCAAGTTCTCATTTCCTAACAGCACAGGAGGCCTCTTAGCAATTCATGGAATTTTTAAAATAACTAATAGCATCTTAAGACTCCCACAGAGACTTGCACAGAATCATGGAAGAAATGCCAGTGAAGAAGTGGTTTGATTCTGAAGGATTGAATCTCCTTTTGACCAGGAATAAAATGAAATGAACCCAGGAATGTAAAAATACAATTTAAAAGAATTTTCTTTTCCTAAAAAGTATGTTACAAAGCCGGGTCTGCTGGCCACACCTGTAATCCCAGTAGCTCGGGAGACTGAGGCAGGAGGATAGAGAGTTCACAGACAACCTCAGCAATTTAGTGAGGCCCTAAGCAACTGAGAGAGACCCTGTCTCTAAATAAAATATTTAAAAAAGGCTGGGGATGTGGCTCAGTGGTTAAGTGCCCTGGGTTCAATCCCCAGTACCAAAAATAAATAAATAAAAATAAAAAGTATGTTATAGGTAAAGTATTTCCAAGCAAAACTTTAGGATAGTATAGAAAGTAGCAGAGTCCACCTGCCACATAAGCCTTGGGGTCTCACGATGTGTTTTTCTATACATGTGCATGCTTGTGTATTCATACACACACACACACAGCCTTGAGTGTGGCCACTGCAAGGTGAATGAACTTCCTGTGCTCCCGCAGAGTAACGGTGAGGAAACGCTGCAGGCCCCACCAACCTGGAGGGAGGCATCTCACTGAGCCAGACCGCACAAAGTTACCTCCTCAACATGGCGGACGCTCAGCACTCTTGGCAGAAATGCTTGGCACAGGCAGGAAATCTCAGCAGGGCGGCTTGTTTCCGCTCATCAAACACCAGTAGCTTTCACCGAAAGCAGCAGAAAATGGGAGAAATGTGTCTGATCGCATCCGGGCCGTGTGTCAGCACTTTTCCAAGGCAGTTAGCTAAATTCTAGCTTTGAAGGAAAGTTGTTACACTCTCCTTCTGCCCCACAGAATCAGCCAAGAGATTGTTGGCAGAAACTTACCTGTAACCCATCTGCCCTCCCAATACCCCTGGAGCAACCCGAGTGGGTCAGTGACTGAGAAACAGAAGCTAATGATAGAGTTCACCCTCTCCCTGATAAACACAAGACTCCCAGTTAAACAGGATAAATGAACGCCCAGGAACAAATTACTTGGCCTTCTCTTGTAACTTCTCTGTAGCCTTTCCCATCCCGATAGTTGCCTGTCCATTTCACTGTTGTTGGCCCCACCAAAGGCTGGACAAGGAGGGGAGGAACTGACTGCAGAATCTGTGCATCAATACGGCTTGTACCTGCTCGGCAGTGAGGAGAAGCAATCTGTAAATTACCAATGGATCAGGTATTTGAGGAACTCCAAGGATCCCCCAACAGAGAGTTTTTCTTACAAACAAGAAGGCACAACTGCTCTCCATCTCAAAAGAGACACTTGACTCCATTCCTCCTACCACAACTTCCTATCCAGACTGGAGAAAGAAGGAGCCATTGCAAGAAAAGATTTGTGGATCCCAAGCTTATATTCACTCCCATGCTTGTAGTAGGCCTTCCTTGGTATCCAGAAGTTCAAAAGACTTCTTTGAAGATATTAAGCCCAACGCTCTCCAGAATGCTGCTTTAGAAGGTCAGGACTTCTTATTTTGTTGTTGTTGCTTTGTTTTGTTTTCCCTGAGGTGCTGAGGTTGATCCCAGCACCTCATGTATGCTGGCAAGCACTGTCACCATTGGTTGCTTTTGCCTGTCTTTAAATGGAGCCACACAGTGCACTCCTGTGTGTCTTCTCTTACTCAGCATTTAGCCTGGGATACTACTGACTCATGCTGTCCAATGGAGGAGGGCAGCTGGGACATTTTCATTGCTGAGTGGTTTTCCATTGTACAGAAATCCTTGCTCTGCTTTGGTCGCTTCTGGCGGGAATGAGAGAGCCAAGTGAACTGCATGGGCTTGGTTCCTCTGGTGGACCCGTGGCAGTGGCAAATGGAGGCCAGAATCCAGCCTAGGGAAGCGGAAATGCAAGAAGGCTGATGCAGAGTCTTCAGAGGGAAGGCGGGAGCCAGCGCGGCTGTCTTGGACCATTTGCCCTGGGCACTCCTGCTGAGCAAGCAGGATGGCGGCAGCCCAGTCGCCTGCCCCACCCCCGCAACAGCTGACTGTCCTGCTCCATTGCCCCCTTGCCAAAAGCTGGTTCCCCAAGGACAGAGGGGAGCCCGGAGATCTCAAGGCTCTCCTACAAGCCAGGGTGAGGAGAGGCCCTTTCTTTTCCTGGGGCCCTCTGGCTGACTAGCCAAACCAGTTGAGCATGACGACAGCCTGCCCGCGCCTGGCCTGGCGAGTGCCGGCTCCAAGCATCTGTTTCTGTTTCCCTGCTGCTTCCCATGGGTGGTGGGTGGGAGCCCACTCCAGCTCCTCTGCACTTTTCCCTCCTCATCACAATCACTTGTGTTAACAGAACTGCAAGCGACTGTGGCTAGCAAACCCAGGCAGTGCCCACACAAAGCCAGCAGGCCCCGGCCTTTCCCACATCCCCTGGTTATCCTACATGAAATTAAAGCAGCCCACTCTGCCATGATCCTCTTTCCTGCTTGTTTTGCAGGGTCTTCAGCTACTTTTAGAATTGTCCCACCACCTGATGTGGCCTCCAAATATCTGCCCACCCCTCCTCTGGTTTCCAAAGGCAAATGCCAGGATCTGGTTTACACACACCCAAGGCCTGATGGGTCTGAAGGCCAAAGGATCAGATTTTCCTGGGGGCTCAGAGCACCGCTTTGGAAAGGATGTGGTCTTTCCAAGTGTACTCTGCTCTTAATAAAATCCAAAAAAGCTTTGGAAAACATGAAAGGGACTGATCACCAAGGCTGAGGAGCCACCCTCAGCCACCAGTGGCCTTAAATTCTACCTGCCCTTTCCTACCCTAGCTAAGGGTCCTAGGTGGCCACTCTGCATCCAAACCCCAACCCAACACCAAGTAACCAGCCTGGTGCCCTCGTCAGTGTCACACACTGAGAGCTGACCCCAGACTCTCTCCCTCGATTCTCCACCCCAAAAGCCCCCACAGCAGCTCCATTATACACTTCACCCATGAAGCTGAAGCTCAGTATGTTCTGGATCTCAGTATGTCCATTCACGCAGAAGTGGGGTTGCTGCTGGTGTCCCCCGTGGGAGCTCAGGAGCAATGAATGTGGAATGCTTGCTGCTCTTAGAGAACTAGAGCCTGTCCTGACGATGCTTACTCTCCACTTGACCTTGGGTTTAGTCTCTGCTGAAACTGTGTTGCTAAGCTGTGAAATAGGGTTACAGATACCTTCCCAGCTACTTCATAAAATTGTTCCTTGCTACAAAGTAATACTGATTATTGTGATGGATTCAGATAATCCTGGCCATTAGTGGGGTGGGGGGGGGGGGGGCAGATAAATGCACAGGGGGGTAGGGGGATGGGTGGATTTGTGCCAATCTCAAATAACTGCTTTTTCCCTGCACCATGCCAAGGGTGTTTCTGCTTGTCCACGAACTCTCGCTAACTATCCAGGAACAATATTCACATTCCCAAGTATCAGACACTGTGTACCAGGCACTGTGCCAACCAGTTACAACTTCATCTCATTTAATTCTCATAAAAATTATTTGAAGTGGGTATTATTAGTCCCTTGTATATAGGAGGAACTTGAGGCTCAGAGAGGTTAAGCAACTTGCCTAAGTTTGCACAGGTAGGATAAGGAGAAACCATGCCCTGCAACTTCTGTGCAGGCAAGGTCAGAGGCCTCAGAAGAAACCAGACTTGCTGACACCTTGATCTTTTTTTTTTTTTTTTTAAATCAGGGATTGAATTCAGGGGCACTCGGCCGCTGAGCCACATCCCCAGTCCTATTTTGTATTTTATTTAGAGACAGGGTCTCACTGAGGTGCTTAGCACCTTGACCTTGCTGAGGCTGGCTTTGAACTTGTGATCCTCCTGCCTCAGCCTCCCAAATGCTGGGATTACAGGCGTGCACCACCATGCCCGGCTGACACCTTGATCTTGAACTTTGAGACTCCAGAGCTGAGAGGAAATATTTTTTGTTCTTTGAGCCACCTAGTCTGTGGCATTTTGTTATGGCAGCCCATGCAGACTAATATACTCCTACATTCTTTGGAGAATGGCCCAAACCTTGGCCACTGTTCCAGCTGACTCTGCAGGCTGACCAGACCTGGAGAGTTGTGGGGATGGAAAAGTCTGGGGAAGGGAGGGAGGCAGGGAGGGAGGGTCAGCACCACCAACCAGTGCAGGTGCTGTTCTGAGCCTCCTTCCACCAGGTGTCCCTGGGCACTCCCGCCCCTTGTCACATCACTGCTCACAGTAAAGTCTCACAGAGGACACCTTGTCTCCTTCTAGCCAACAGGACCACAGATCCTGTGGCCACTTTGAAACAGCAGTGTGATCTGCGCTGGGAAAAGCAGACCCTCAATGCAGAGCAGGCGCATGAAGCCCTGAAACAGAGGAAGGCGTCTGACCTGGCAGGCTGCCTCAGGCCCTAAGAAGACTCTGGAAGGGCAGGCACAGGAGAGGTGGCCTTGGGCCCACGGGGGGCCCTGAACAGCAACAGGCCCCTGAGCTGGCCACATGACCCTCTTTCTTACGTCATCAGTCACCTCTGGCCTCCTGCCTCCTCTCCTTCCCCAGTTCCAGGTCTTAGCCTGAGGCCCTGGGACTCAGTGACCTTTAGCTCAAGGTAGCCAGGGCAAGGGCTAGCATTATGTTCCCCTCAGACCAGCAGCAATGTGATCAACAATGTCAAGTTGTTCCTAGCCTAGAGACTCTGTCCCAGGTGACTTGTCTTAGTTTCCTACTGCTACTGCAACAACTTAACAAGTTTGGTGGCTTAAAACAACATGTGTTTATTCTCTTACTGTTCCATAGGTCAGAAGTCTGACAGGAGTCTCACTGGGCCTCGTTCCCTTCTGGAGGGAAAGATCCAGGTGTCCACATACCTTGGCTAGTGGACTCTTCCTCCACCTTCAGAGCCAGTAATGGCTAGTCTGGGCTTTTTCATGGTGTGTCACTCTGATGTGAGACCTCTGACTCCCTCTTTCAATTACAGTTGCAATCCCCATCATTCCTGGGCCCCCCTATCACTGGGGATTACTTCTTCATACTGAAGTCAGCTTAGTAGCAACATTATGCCCCTTGGCATCAAACATGATTTATTCCCAGCTTCTGGGGATTAGGACCTGGGCATTTGGGAGACCACTATTCTGCCTATCAGATCCCTGGATTTACATCTGTGGGTTTTCTCACTTCCCAGGCAGGACAAGATGCTTAATGAATATATTTTGCTCTTCTCCCTCATCCTTCTTTGCCATCTTCCCTCTCTTTCCCTTTATAACTCAGCCCACCAGCATGAAAACAGCATCTGCAGCCAGGCATGGTGGTGCATGCCTGTAATCCCAGGACTGGGGAGACTGAGGCAGAAAGATTGTTAATTCAGGGCTGGGGACATAGCTCAGTTGGTAGAGTGCCTGCCTCACAAGCACAGGCCCTGGGTTCAATCCCCAGCACCGAAAAAAAAACAAAAAAACAAAAAGGAAGATCGTGAGTTCAAAGCCAGCCTCAGCAACTTAGCGAAGCCCTAGGCAACTCAATGAGACCCTGTCTCTAAATAAAATACAAAAAATGGCTGGGGATGTGACTCAGTGGTGGAGTGCCCCTGGGATCAATCTCCAGTACCAAAAAAAGAAAAAGTAAAGAAAAGAAAACAGCATCTGCAGGCTCTGAGGTGTTACCTGTCCCTGTGATGTGTCCGTCCACAGCCAGCACTGGCCATGGGAACAGATGTCCACCCATGGCTAAGGAGTTTGGGTTGTTTCCCCTGGGCCCCACAAGGAGGGCATCAGCCTGGTTAAGGGTCCTATTTCTCAACCCTTGTGACTATGATAGTCCAATCATCCCAAGGGGATTAGTTCCTGGGAGAGCTCTACCCACTGAAATGTCAGGTTTCTAATCCCAGAGCCAGGGTAGATGAGGCACACACGTCAGAATCCCTGTTTCCCAATCTAGAGCCACGGGCTGTCTTGTGAGCACAGAACCATAGGAAAAAGAATTTAAGTTGTCTGGAGGCGATGTTTCCATCAAATCATGGAAGCTTGATGACTCACATTTTCCCAGCACCCAAATATTCTTGTTAAGTGGCCTGAGAGTTTCCCACTGAGTGTTATTAAACAAAAGCTTCACACACACAGCCTCTCCCACCCTCATGGCTCCAAGATGACCCCATTTTTTAAATTTCTTCCTCCCACCTTGTCAAAACACCCTCAGAACTGCCTCCCGAAGATGGCCCCTTCCTATGCAAGGCTGTGCAGAAGCGCTGTCCAGCTGTGGGCTCCTCCTGGAGCTACAGCGGCTGGTGCAGGGGAGAGGGGGCATGGCAGAGGGAGAAGGGACAAACATACCCACTTGTTTCCTTGTTGGAAACTTCTTCTGTGTGCTTCAAGACAGAACTACAGAATGAAGAAGTTGGAAAGAAACCTCAAAGTCCATCTAATCCAACTCCATCATCCTCCAAATGAGGAAACTATAAGAACAGTCTGGAAAGTTAAGGTTTGCACATAATCATTGCTGCTGTTGTCATCTTTACCATCGCCAATCGCCATCGCCATCATCACACTTTGGGAGTCTGGATCCCATAGTCCACTTTGTTGAGGGTCTTTTCTAAGAGGCTGGGTTTTCTCACCTCCCCTTACATAAAGTCCCAATAAACTCCTTCTGGCTCTCAGAGGGTAGGATGGTCTGAATGTTCTCAACTCCCTCCCCAAATTTGTATGTTGAAATCTAACCCTCAGGTAGCAGGTATTAGGAGGCGGGGCCTTTGGGGTGATTAGGTCATGAGAAAGGACTTCACGAATGGGATCAGAAGCTCAAGGGAACTCACTCACCCTTTGTGCTATGAGGATACAATGAGTTGCCAACCATGGAAGAGAGTTCTCATGAGATGCCTAATCCATTGGTGCCTTGATCTTGGACTTCCCAGCCTCCAGAACTGTAAGTAATACATTTCTATTGTTTGTAAATTACACAGTCTAAAGGATTGGGTTTGGTTCACAGTGCTGGGAATTGAACGCAGGGCCTCACACATACCAGGTAAGCATTCTACCACTGAGCTATAACCCCTGCCACCTAAGGAATTTTGTTATAGCAGCTCCAATTGACTAAGACAGAGGGACACAACCCCAAGGTCAGGAGCACCTATGTCTCCTGAGAGCTTGTTCCTGGGCAAGACCTCTATAGGTGTGTACAGGCCCCCAATCCTCCTATCCACACACACATGCACACACACTATGAGAGGCTGGGAAGGGGAGGCTGAGTCCTCAAAGAGCCTCCCTGGGAGGAATTCTGACTCTCCACAGCTGCTGGTGCTGTACAGTGTCATCTCCTGGGATCATCACATCAACCCTTCACAAGATAAGGAACCCACAGTACAGAGAACCTGTAGACAGGTCACTTGCCAGGACCCAGAGGCTGGCAATGGCAGAACCAGGATTCAGAGTCACAGTCTGACCCCAATTCCTGTCTGCATTTCTGACTAGATGCAGAACATTCTGGAACCCCATTTTCCTACACTGTCTCCTTTTTCTCACCCTTGATCTTTCCTTCTCCTCAAAGCCACAAGGAAGTGGTGGCTCATCTCCATTTCTTTGCCCAACCCCAACTCTGGCACGCTAATCCTGGAGGGAAACTAGAAGGGAGAGTAACTGTGGTGTTTTCGATTCTGAATTCTGAAGCAGCCCAAGCCAGCACCCAGCATGGGGCCCTGCCCTCTCGGTCATTTCCTAAGGCATGATGAAGATAGTGTTGGTGGTGATGACAGTCGAGGGGTGCGAGAGACTGAAACATTAAGGACAGGGCAAGACAAACCAAGTAAGACTGTAATTTGCTAAACCCTGCACCAAAATCTTTGCCAGCCACAAAATTGCTATGCTCGGGCCTGGATTTCCATTTCAACTCAAGTGCTTTATGCAGCCATGCTGGGGCCTTCCTGAGATTCTGGGCGTGGAACCATGGGTGACTCCTGCTCCCCTCACAACCACAGAGCTCCTGACACCTGGCTCACAGACACAGCCTTCCCGGGAGGCTCCAGGATGCCGGAGTTGGAGTCAGAAGCAGAGACAAGCTTTCTGCTGTCCCCACCCCTTGGACCGGTTTCCAGCTTGAGACAACGCGTTTGTCAAAGCCCCTTGGAATTGCCAGGGTAGGCACAATATAAACATTCATGTAGTTACAGGATAATAATTACACCTTCCATGTACATAACACCTTTCTTCCCCCAGAGCAGCCGGCTTCTCACATTATCTCATTAATCCTCCCGTCCCTGGGAGGCAGGGAGGACCCAGTGTGACTACCCACATTTTACTGAGAGAGGAGAAAGAAGGGAGCAGGAGAGGGGGAGAAGGTGCTGGCCCAGGTCACACACTTTGTCACAGTTTTAGGTGTAGTCTATGCTGGGGCCTTGGCCAGAAATCAGAAAAACACTAGTGGTTGCCCTCCACTGAGTGCTTTAGTGAGCCACACCAGGCAACCACGGGAATGGTTTTCCTCAGTCCTGGCAATACCCTTGGGAGACTGGGAGTATTTTCATCCTCACTTTGTAAATGGGGAAAGTGAGCTCAGAAAGATGCAGTTCCTGGCCAAAGGTGTCAGTGGCAGGAGAGCTCCTTCCAGCAGTTACCCAACAGCTTGCTCCCAAATCTGGTCTCCCTCCCAGAGGAATAAGAGGTAAACAAAGGCAGAGCACATTAAGCAGGGGAGGGACTGACCCCCTTCTAGGTGCCCCCACCATCAGGTCAGGGGGTAGTGAAGCAAAAGAGGCTCTTTATGTGGCCGTATGGAATCTATAGAAAAGGCCTAATTCACTAAGAGCTGCTCCCCACCCCCACACCTCCTCCAGTCCTATTCCAGTTTCCTGGCTCATCCTTTTGACATGGGGACAATTACCGCTATTCATACCCACCCTGAGGCCACCTGCCACTGACCCATTCTCATGCACATGGAGCTAAAGATCAGGCACAAAGCAGGCCAATCTGAGGTTTACACCAGACCTGGGAGGGGGACCCTCTGTGCACCCTCCCACCTCCAGCATTCAGGGCCAAGGGGGCCTCTACAAATTCCAGGATCCCTCTTGTCCTGGACCCTGTCAAGAAACCTTTGGGGGCCAATATGGTGGCCCACATCTGAAATCCCAGCTACTACAGAGACTCAGCCAGCAAGCCAATCATCCATGCAACAAATGCTTATTGACCATGTTACACTCATGGTTCTAGACATCAGGGATGCAACCAAGAACGAGGTGGAACTATCCCAGCCCTGTGGGAGATAGATGAGTATACAGAAAACCAGGGGCATATTTGAGAAGACTCCCTATCCCAGACTTGGCATATCAACAAGGACTTCCCAGGTTCAGATAATGACCTGAGGGTAAGGAGAAAATATCTAGATCTGGGTCAGCACACTTTTTCTGGAGAGGTCCTTCCCTACGATTAAGACAGTACCATAGCTAGAGAATCAATGCTATAGTTTGGGTTTAAATGTGTCCCAAAGGACTGTATGTTAAAGACTTAGTCTTCGGCTTGGTACTATTGGAAGGTGGTGGGCACCTTTAAGAGGGTGGGCCTGGAAGGAGGTTTTAGATCATCTGGGGGTGATCCTTTGAAGGGAAGAGCAGGACCCAGGTCTTTCTCTTCTTTCTCTTTTCAGCTGCCATGAAGTGATTGCTTCCTCTGCCATAGGCTCCCATTATGATGTACCACAGGCCCAAAACTGACAGGCAAACTGACGGAAACCTCCAAAACTGTGGCCAAAATAAACCTTTCTACTTTTTAAGTTAATTACCGTGGGTATTTTGCTAAAGGAACTCAAAACTGACCAACAGTAAATATCTCAGGCTCTATGGGCCTCATAGTCTCTGTTGTAACTACTCGATTCTGCCTTCACAGCATGAGCCGCCATCAGCAATATGTAAACAAAAGGACATGGGCACGACTCAGTTCCAATAAAGCTTTACTCATGGATACTTAAATTTAAATTCATATAATGTTTAGGCTTCATGAAATGTTATGCTTCTTTTGATTTTTCTTTTTTTTTTTTTTTTTTTGCCCCTACCATTGAGAAAGGGTAAAAATTCATAGCTCTTGGGTCAGAAATGGCCCATGGGGAGGAAGGGTGTCAGTGTGGAGGTGGAGGCTGGGGTTCAGGGTCTTCCAGGCTAAGGGGTAGCCTGGAGATATAGAAGGAGGTGAGCCTAGATGGAATCACGTAAGCCCTGGAAAGGAATTGGACTTTCCCCTATGGGTTACTGATGGATTTTGAGTTTGGGACTCATTTGTTAAACAAATATTTAAGTGCCTATGGAATGCCAGGTACTACCTAAGGGACTGCTTTAGATTGGGTGGTCAGGAAAGGTTTTCTGAGGAGGTGGCATTTGAACTGAGATGTAAATTATAAGATCTTTAATTCTTACAATTATCTCTGAGGAGGAATTATCTGATTCTCATTTTACAAGTGAGGAAGTGGAAACTTAGGTTGTCTAAGATCCTAGAGGTAAGAGGTGCCCAGAGATAGGAAATGTCTGGGAATCAGTATTCTATCAGCTCTGGGTTCAAACTCTGCCCCTGGCATTTATTAACTAACTAACCTTGACTATGACCTCACCTCAGAGTCCCCACACAATAATGAGTCCCTCTTTTCTCCATCAAGAAGCCTATCTGCATTAAAGAAATACATATTGCCAGGCATAGTGGCACATGCTTGTAATCCCAGCAACCTGGGAGACTGAGAGGAGGATTGCAAGTTTAAGGTCAGCCTCAGCAATTTAGCAAGACCCTCTCAAAATAAAAACTTATAAAAGGGCTGGAGGTGTAGCTCAGTGACAAAGTGCCCTGGATTCAATCCCCAGTACCCAGAAACAAATAAATAAATAAAATAAGAAATAATGAAATACACATGAAGGTTGGCTTGCGCCTAGACTATTCTAGGTGCTTGGGACAATGAACAAGACAGTTCTGGGAACAGTGAAGAAAATAAAGATCCCTATATGTTTCAGTCAGCCTTTTCATCACTGTGACCAAAAGACCTAACAAGCCATGCACAGTGGCACATGCCTGTAATTCTAGCAGCTTGGGAGGCTGAGGCAGGAGGATCATGAGTTCAAAGCCAGCCTCTGTGAAAGCAAGGTACTAAGCGACTCAGTGAGATCCTGTCTCTAAATAAAATACAAAATAGGACTGGGGATGTGGCTTAGTGGTCCAGTGCCCTGAGTTCAATTCCTGGTACTCCCCACCAAAGAAAAAGACCTAACAAGAACAATTAGAGGACAAAACATGTTTTTAGAGCTCATGGTTTCAGAGGTCTCAGTCCATTGACGGCTGAGTGTGTTGCTCTGAGCCTGAGGTGAGGTAGTACGTCATGGTGGAAGGGTGTGGATGAGGAAAGCAGCTCAGGACATGGCAACAAGGAAGCAGAGAGAGCTCTGCTCACCAGGGACAAATTATAAACCCCAAAGGCATATCCCCAGTGACCTCCCTCCTCCAGTCACATCCTACCTGCCTAGTTACCACCCAGTTAATCCACATTGATGGATTAATGCATGATTAAGTTAAGGCTCTCAAAACTCAATCATCTCACACTAAACTTTCTTGTCTTATCTTACGCATTAGCTTTTGGGGAACACCTCATATCTAAACCAAAACACTACACCCAGAGAGGGGAGGGCGGGAAGTTTGGAGTTTTAGATAAGGTAGGCGGTCAGGGTGAGCTTCACTGAGGATGTGCCATTTGAACAGACTCAAAAGAGAGGAGGGCATAGCCATGCAGATATTTTGGAAATGAGTTCCACACAAAGAGAAGAGCCAGTGCAAAGGCCCTGAAGATAGAAGAAAGTTCTAGAAGTCTGTTTAAGAACTGCTAGGAAGTCAGTGTGGCTATGGCAGATAAGGGATATGGAGAGTGGTCAGAGATGAGATCTGAGAAGTGATATGGGGTGATGGGGAGGGGTCAAGAAAGCTCATGAAGGCCTTGATGACATTGAAAGACTTCTGTTTTCCTCTAAATTCAGTCTCTTGAGACTCCAGGATTCTATTCCATGTCCAGGGTCCCTCAGAGCTCTACAGTGCTGTGGTTCTGAGACAGAGAGCAACATCTGTGCCCACCACAGAACGACAGCCAGGCTTACCTCAGGACTAAGAGGTCACCAGAGGAGAGAGTGGGATTGCGAGAGCCTGGGAGAGACCCTCCAGCAGATCTGAGACTCACAGCATTAACAAATGGAATGTTCTCTAGGACACAAGGGCCCAGCTTGCACCCAGGTCCCTAACTCTGAAGTTCCCTAATTCTTAGAAAGTGAGTTACCTCAAAAAGTGTAGGTTGGATTATAGAGTCATGTAGGAAGCCCAGAAGGGCTTTTGTTTTGTTTTGATTTTGCAGGGCTGGGGATGGGGCCTGCTGGGGCTTCATGCATGCTGCGCAAGCACTCCACTGCTGAGCTACAACCCTGGCCCCAATCTTCGCATTCTGCAAGAGTCATGTGCTTCCACCTGATCCCAGAGTGGCAAGCTAGGGCTCAGGTTGTTTGTTCTGCAAAAACCCTTGTGCTGGGTCTTGGTTGGGGAAGGCTGGGGAGCTAGTTGGGAAAAAGCAGGAAGGGAAGCTAGCTTCCAACCTACTCTGGGACAGACTTGCCACTCACCGCCCCCCCCCCCCCCCCCCCCTTTTTTTCAATCCAAGCTGTGCAATCTCCAGGCCTTCCCTATTTTTGCTTTGTGGATCTGTTTATGTTTTCTTCTACCTGTTTCTCAGTCCCTCCTGTTTAGTACTTTTGCTCCAAATTGATCAGTAACGATCTCAAACTGTATTTGGGGTTATGACCAGGACCACTGGGACTTCTAATAACTTCCCTCAGACTCCTCCTTTCTCCCATCTCCCCAAGGAAGAAGTGGAGGACCCAAGGGCACTGGCCAATGTAAAGGTGAGGTGTCCCTCATAGACTTGGTCTGGGGCCAAACAGAGTGACAGTTCCTTTCCTGGGTGAATGCTACATGCCCAACCCAAGGATAACACCTTTTTTTTTTTCCCTTTGGTACTGGAGATTGAACACTCAGGGGTACTGAACCACTGAGCCACATCCCCGAGCCCCAGCCCTTTTTATTTTTTATTTTGAGGCAGGGTCTCACTAAGTTGCTTAGCACCTCACTAGGTTGCTGAAGCTGACTTTGAACTTGCAATCCTCCTTCCTCAGTTTCCCAAGCAAGTGCCACCAAGCCCAGGGACAGCCTCCTCTTGAATACCCAGTAGAAACAGACCCTTGTATGTGAGCCCCAGGAAATTTCTTCTGTCCTTAAGGAATCTGAAACTAGCCAGGTTCCAATTCTGCCCAGAAATCCACTTTCCAGTCAAAGAAAATTCTTGTTGCCAAATATTCCCCTTCCTGCCCTCCCAGCACACACCACAGGGCACCTGTAAATAAGTCCATTGTCTCGTTTGAGCTCAGTGTGAATTCCTCAGTGGTTAAAAATGTTAGTTTGCTTTTTCCTGCTTTTTACAGTCTGGTACAATTTCATTAGACACCTTTCCTTCACTCCCCACGGACTACCCCCCAACTAAGAATCCCTGTACCGTGTGTGTGTGTGTGTGTGTGTGTGTGTGTGTGTGCATGTGTGTGTGTGTGTGTGTGACTGGAATTGAACCCAAGGCCTCCCACAGGCTAGTCAGGCGCTCCCCACTGGGCTACATTCCCAGCCCCCTTTACCTTTTGACATCCTCCTGTTTTGCATTTCTGAGACCTTCACACATTGTCCTAAGTTATTCTCCCACAGAGAATTGTCAAATAACCAAGTAGCCAGTTCACTTCCTGTTCCATTTATGCCCTAACACTAAGTGCAGCTCATTTAACTGAGGTTTTCTGAACACACATCTAAGGAGGTGGGAGATGTATGTAGAGTCAAAGATAGCTGTAGTTTTTTTTTTTTTCCTTTAAAAAACTTTATTTTTAATGACACAATTCTTTCCTTTAAACACTCAGAATGCAAAGGAATCGATTCCTGGGGAGAAAGATGACTATTCTCAAGCCAGCAGGGAAAGATGTTGCCTTTCGCCTCCTTTGTCTTCTCTCTGGGGCTCACCTGGACCATCTTCCCTTGTCTCAATAAAAAAATTTCTTGCTATAAACACCACAGAACCAGCAGGCTGAGTCCTGGATTGTTCAAAACAGCCATGAAAATTCTGGTCTAAATAAAACTCATCTAAAGTCTTTATTAACTTAGCCATGATGCCTCACCAGCCTCAACAATCTCAGGAACTGGAAGAAATGGAGGTATAGCCGCATTATCTGGGGACAGGAGTCAGAGTTGCCTGTCACTGTACTGGGTCATGCAACGGAGTGGTGAAGGGCACAGGTACAGGGTTTACAAAGCACATGCCTGTGCTAGCTTGAAGAAATTGCTTAACATCTCTGTGCCTCAGGGTCTTCATCTGTGAAACAGGGACAATAAAAGTAGCACTTGAAGGTTATTCTGAGGTTTAAATTAAATACTACATGTAGAACAATTAAAATAGTGCCTGAGAGTTGGGGGGTATAGTTCAATGGTAGGACACTTGCCTAACATGCAAGAGGCCCTGGATTCAATCCCCTGTACTGCAAAAATAATTACATGAATAACAAAACAATACCTGATACATAATAAGCATTCTATAAGCAAAGGCTATTTTGTATTATCATTGTAGTAGCATCTGATATTAACATCTGGTGCATGATATATATACCAGACAAATGCATATGTCTCTCCAAAGCATATATATGCATACTTTGCATGAATATACAAAGCATATACAATTCTCCATATACAAACTCCACATACAAAGCAAGGTTCGAACAACTCCTTCATTTCTCGGCATATTTATATGCACAGGGGTTGCTCAACCGCAGAACCTTTATAAACCCATCAGTCCATGCCAAGATGCTTCTACCCAAACTCTCCCGGCAAGCCCATCATCTTGCTTCCTGGCACGGAGACTGACAGCCTGTTCCAGCCCCACGTCAAGGTCAGAGAGGAAAGAGACAGAGGGCCAGCTGCTCCATCTCCTTCTGTCTGGGAGGGCTATGGCAGGCAGGGAGCAGCAAGGATTGGGACTTTGGCAGGAGGAGTGAAGTCCCCAGCCAAGGAATGACCAGCCAAGCATGAGAACAGTCTTGCTCCCCTTCTGTCACATGTAACCCACATCACATACCCTCACGACAGTCTCACCACTGCACAACACAATGCCCCCAACACCCCCTAACATGACACGACACCCCAAGACATACAACACTACAGCACAACACAGACCAAACTGCACAACACCCCCAACACAAATGTATCCAAGTCTACAACATCCCACTTATACACACCCAGCACTACGCACCACCACCACACATACACAGACACCAGCAAAGCCGTCCTGTCCTCATTCCCTTTTCCTTTTTTTTTTTTTTGCCAGAGACCAGCAGGGCAGCACTCAGCTCCAGTCTGCTGGGGACAGGACAGTACAGACACTGCGCAAATCCTGGCTCATCTGGGTACCAGCGAGAGAGCTCATCTCTCTGAGCCTCAGTTTCCTTGTCTGAAATCATTGTAATGCCCATATTCAAGGAATATCCTTGGGCTTCACCTACATAATAACTGAGAACCATCCCACACTACTGCCTGGTGGACAACCACTGCCCTAGAAATGGTAATGGCAGAAAATAAGGTGGGCAAGTGGAGAGGAACGAAAATGAAGAGATTCAAGACAAAGCACTCAACGAAGGAAACCCTCACCATTGAAAGAAATCAGCACCTCTTATCCTCTCATTACCATTTGGAGTATCCATAGCACCCCCAGAAATTTGTTATCTGTCTTGATTTCCAGTTTGGGACCTTGAAGAGAACAGCATTAGTGAATGTATTAATTAGAATCATATCCTCGACCTAAATCACTTATTTGAATAAAAGAGTCCCTGGTTTATTGCCCCAACAGCCCAGCAGCCAGAAGAATGTGGTGGTGTCTGGGGAGAACACAGCTCGGGTCCTTAGCCTAACCGTGTTCAGCAGCAGAGCCTGTGTGGGACCCTGGTTGGCTTACTAATGACCATCTCACGCTGGAACATTTTCCCATCTTCTCCCTTCTAGCTATGGATGTCCTAGGTCATCTTCTTCTCTGACATGATTCCCATTTTGGGGTCCCAGACTCCTTTAAGTATCTGGTGAAAGGCCAAACTCTTTTGGAATTTTTCATAGTTCTGACTGGCTTCCGGGCCCCCTTAAAAACCACTGTTTCAAGTAATGTGGAGACATCAGAGGCAACTTCCTGGCTTGGCCATACCCTTGGAGTTGACTGGAGTTTGGCTTCCCTGAGGATCAGAGAGTTCTTCCACGTGGAGGCCCGCGCAGAGCCAGCTGGTTTAAAAGCGGCCTCATGCAGAGCACCCATTTTGCTTAGAGGTTCGTGTTCTGGCAATAAACCCAAGGAGAATCAGGCTGGGATGAGGAACATGCATCCCCTCCCAGTTCAGCAGCAGAAAGAGAACTGCCGGAGTCTGTATTTCTCTGCACAGTTTTCAGGTTGGCTAAACTCCCACAATCCTGAAGAAAAATGGAAAAACCAACTGTGGGCAATTCCCCAATGCTGTACCAAGGAAGAGTATGTAGACTTGACCCAGGAGTCAGGGAGAAGGGACACTCAGCCTGTGCCATAGCCACAGAGGAAACTGATGATCTGTTCATTCAATGTGCAATAGGAATATCATTATGCCTTCTTTACAGAAAAAGGAAAGGGTACCTGGAGGTAGACTAACTTGCCAAGATGCCAGGATGGAAGGGCTGGGTCCCAACCCAGGGAGTCTCATCTCAGAGCCCAAACTGCTGCCTCCATGCCGCCCACCTCTGTGGTTGTTTGTGGGCCCCTTGTTATTGTAGAAGCAGTGAGTGCAAACCAGGAGCAGAAGAGACTTTCCCACAGAGCTCACTCTGGCATCACCGCCGCTGATGTCATGCTCCCAGCAGATTGAGATCTGGGAAGAGAACTAACCATCGAGCAGCGTGGGTTCCCTGATGCCCTCTTCTCTCTCCTGCCCACAAATAAAAGGCACCAGAGGGGACAGATGGTGAGCCCAATACAAGGGCCTCACTTCACCACCAAACCAAAGTATCTGCACTTTCCCCACCCAGCTCCACTCCAGGCCCTTTGCTACATCCACACTAGCCAGGATAAAGCCTAAGCACATATTCTGGTGGCCACCAGAATTCACCAGAACGCCTTCAACTGGATTATGGAAATTAAGGTATCGCTTTCTACTCAAGAACTAAAAAATAAGATGAGTTGAGACTCGGCATTACTGTGCCTTACATCATCTACCCTCCCAAATGACTTACTAACAAATTCTTGTCCAAAATGCTTGCCGTGAGAACACTCCCTAAACAGAGGCAACGTACAGAACCCTAGCAATATTCTCCACACTCCTGTGGCACTAAGAACATCATGATGTCAAAAACAGGATTGTGGGACTAGGGCTGTGGCTCAGTGGGCAGAGCACTTGCCTAGCATGTGTGAGGCACTGGGTTCAATTCTCAGCACCGCATATAAATAAATAAAATAAAGGTCTATCAACAACTAAAAAATTAAAAAAAAAAAACAGGATTGTATTGTTGACCAAAATCACATACTTTCAGACATCCTATAATGTTGTATTCCAGATGGATTTCATAACCATCCTCATCAGGATTTGAGAACAGTATGGAAACAAAACTAGTCTTTGTCATTGTGCTTGAACCTGAAGGACACAACTTGATTTCTTCCCAGGGTTGTCATGGTCTGACACCCTTTTGATTGACTGTTTCTGTGAAGGGACAATGTGAGACGATGGTTTGGAAGATCTGAATGGAACTTGGAGAATAGCTTTCTTTCACAGATTTGGAAAATTGAGACCCAGAGAAGTTTAAGCTGCATCATTACTTTACCTTCTGAGAGGGTCCCTATGATTAGAAGCAGAAACTGGCATCCAAGTGCTGGTTCTGCCTCTTTAGATCCTTGAGACCTTGGTGAAGTTACTTATAAGCCTCAGTTTCGTCATCTGTTAAAGGGAACCATAAGCCCCGTCTCCCAGAACTGAGGCAGGGATGACTTGGGATCCGGTAGGAGGTAGAAATGCTTTATAAAATGTAACACGTGGTTCTAAGGTAGTGTGTTATGAGAGGTGCTTCCCACTAACCTGCTCTTATTTTTCCTTTCTCTGCAGAAAAGGGGAGAGAAGGCAGAGGATGTGGGTAATGTTTGTTGCTGGCTTTCAGCGTGCTGAGTTCTCTTCTAATTAAGATCCTATCTTTTCTCTTCCTCAGGCCGGGGGCAAGCCTGGCCTGGCCTTCACAGCCTCCAGACCTGCATGCGTCACTGCTGTCAGTGGAGGACAAAACCCAAAAGGAGAAGGGGAAAATAAATCTTTTGTTTTTGAAGCTAAATAGCCCAAAATGCAGCTCAAAAAGTTCCATAAAGGTTTGGCTTTCACCAACACAGGCTGGAAACAAAGCTGACCCCTCCCCTGGCCATGCCCTCTGACCCCACTGCCTGGAGAACTGTTCTCCCAGCCTCCTGTGCTGGCTTCAGGGTTTTTGTGGGGTGGGGAACTTGCCTTTGGGGGTCAGGGAGGGAGAGTTTTAGCATCAGCCTCAGCTTCCAAATGGCAGGGGGAGTTTACTGATTAATATTCATGAGCAGTGTTTTATGCCTGATGCAGTTTCTCATGCAAGGTGGGTTTAGAGGGAGGAATATATTACGGAAATTACCCTCCTGCCACCACCTTGGGAAATACAGGGCCCAAGGCTCCAGTTGTAAATATTTAACAGGGTGAACCCCCTTTCCTTTTGACTTCCCCCCACCACCCCTCAGCCTCACCCTGTGTACATTAAACTCATTCTTCCTGCTTAACAAGGACCACTGTGTTTCCTCTGAGCTCTGTTCAGTTGGAACCATGGGTCTGTGTCCATAGAGTCACAGAAAATGTCCATAAATCCCTTCAGCCACTATAACACAATTGACGGTAAGTCTTTGCTGTTATAGCTGTCACTGACCCCAGTCCTGGAGCAGGGAAATGCTTCTATCTGTCAGATCCAGCCTCCAACAGAAAAGGGTAAGAATGCTGAGGTGCTTTCCATTCGTTTGGGAGCGGGGAGGGTATTCTTTCTTTTCCCACAGTCAGTCCCAACATAGCTGGAGTATTCTCCCAGCTGGAATGCTGTAATTGGCAGCAGGTGGAGGCAGAAAAGCCAAGGGGACCAGGAGGTAAAGAACTGGGTTGTGAGGGCCACCTTGGACTTTTTCTTTCATCAGTAAAATGGAAGAAAGGTTTGCCTTCTCTACAGAAGGGGGAAATGGGGAGAATGGAAGGTGATAGTGATTTTGAAGCATTTTGTGGACAGCCAAGTGGAACATATGAACAGCACAGCCCTGGTTTCTGAAGTCTTCATGCAAATGCGGTATTGGTTGGCAATGGCTCAGCAGTACCAAGACAGTGATAGTGCCAACTCTGAGGCGAAGATGCATGGGGTAGGGCCCGTGATGAGCCTGCACTTGGATTATCTTATTTAACTCCCACATCAGCCTTGTTGACTAGGTACTTTTCTTATCCCCCTGTAGAGGTGAGGCACAAGAGGTCCAGCACGCTTGAGTAGCTAGTTCAAGGCCGCCTGACAACACACTGGTGCAGCCAGGTCTTGAACCTAGCTTTCTTGGGTGACCTTGGCCAAGCTATTTCAGATATCTGAGCCTCAGTTTTCTAAGAATACTGAACCACCATTTTTGACAATTCTGATGCTATAACAAGCAATGTCCATACTCCAGTGGGAGAGCCCCTAACTGGCATCTGCAGGGTGAATGAACTGATGGAGGGGCCAGTCAAGCTGTGTACACACTCCATGTGGGGGCCAGTGTCCCCTGTCCATCAAGCAGATACCCAGCCAGAAGGGTCCTCATCCAGTGGCAGGAAATCTCAAGCAAGAAGCTACAGGCTATGGAGCAGGCCCGATAGACCTGGCTTTTCCCAGAGGAAATATTCTCCCTGGCACCCAGTCTCCCAGTTCTTGAGCAAACCAAGAACAGCTACCCTGCAGCTTGCCGACGGGCCGGGTGCTGGCAGCCCGCCAGCCCTGGGCCCACGTCCCTCAATCAGCTCATTCTCCTTGCATCTTCCCTGGGGCACTGCTTTGTTCCTCTCATGGGGTCCCACAGAAAGGAAGCTGGGCAAAAGCAGATTGAGGCAACCTTGCTCCCCGTCCAACCTCTTGGAAAGGCAATTTAAGAGGCTTGACTCTGTGGGAGTTGCTGGGGACGCTCCAAAACCGGAATGGCTTCAGTGCCTCCAGAAAGATTTCCTGTCTCACCTTCACCCCCGCTGCCGGATTTTCCCAGAATATGAGATGCACGGATTCCGGAAGCCATGCTGACATGTGAGATTACCTTTCGTGCTGCCATAAACATACCAGGAGGCAGAGTCATACCGTGGTGAGAGGAAGGAAACTTAGCCACCGGGTACTGACTCTTGACGAGGTCGTTGGTGAAGTCCTCAGCAACTCTTTGCCTCAGTTTCCCCCAAGGTGACAATGAAGCCCAGTCCAATTTGTGACCAACTTCATTATAGGAGTAGCTTAGAGTTTTCAACCCTTACAGTCAGGTACAATGTGACCCAGGGTCACACAGGCCTGAATTGCTCACCATAGGATAAAATACTTAGCTAGTGTGCACAAAGCCCTGGGTTCAATCCCTAGTGCTGGGGCCGGGGGAATGGGGGACCCCACATTTCCTATTTTTTTATAGTTATCTATTTGTTTCTTATTTGTTTATACTGATCCAGTGACCTAGGAGTACTTGACTTAAGTCCCTGAAATTCAGAATAGGGGAAGCCTCAATTTACCTGGTCAGATCCAACTTAGAGAACTGCTCCCTCCCATCTGCCCCCAACCCCTGGCCCACCCCCCCCAAAATGCCATAGAACAATATGTTCCCTGTAACAGCTGGCAAATGAACTTCATGTGAAATATTGATCCCTGGGAACCCCCTATGAACCCAGTTATCAAGTACCAGGGAATTCTGAGTCTTTACTGACACCCTGAGCAACCTGTTAGTCACTCAGCTATGATCAAGTCAGGGTTTCTCATCAATTCCCGTCTTCCTCTGCAAGTTGTAGAATATTCTCTCCAAAGCAAGGGGGAAAAAAAGACCCCAGAATGTTTTTTTTTTTTTTCCAGGTTCTTCTTGTTTTGAATGGAGAATCCCTGCCTTCTCCATAAGCCCATGGCAGCAAAGTCTACTACCAGAAGGATCCCAGAACCTAAAGGTAGTGTTAATGTGAAAGAGCTTTTTGTTGGCCTTGAGGGCAGCTGGAGTCTGGTTGGCTAGTGGAGCTGACTTAGATAGCCTGAGTCACATGACCTGTCTCCACTTCACTTTTCTCTGCCTATGAAAAGGTGATGTGCCTGCTTAGCATTTTGGGATGGATAAGAAGAAGTGCCTTAAGTATGGGGGGCAAGATTTGGGCAATAAGGACAAAACCCCATTGAGGGCCACAAGGATATTCTCTGTTCAATGCTGGGAGAAAAAAATTATGGTGTGGGCCCTCTGGACTTTACATGGATTTGGTACAAGGAAGTCAGGTAATTTCCCTTTACCAGGAGCCCTATGGGAGCCCAGGAGGCTTCACAGACCAAACTCAAGGCCATCACCCCCAACCCCATGCCCATGCCACCGTGCTTCCCCTCCACAGCACTGTGTGGTCTTCTGCGTGGCACTGGCTTGGAATGGTTTCCAGGCCTTGATGACTCTGCACACACCCGTTCTCTCTTCTTAAGTGGTCTCCCTGGGAGGCCACAGTCACATTCAGCCAGGGGAGGTGGTCAGGGTGAGAGCCACAGATCTGGGGCTGTGGCAAGAACAAAGCTGACCCGCTCCCATCAGGCAGGAACCTGTGACCCCAGGCACAGCTGGGCTATAATCAGCTGGGTTGAGCAGCCTGTCCCCAGGGGGAGGACTAACAGGTCTCAAGATGTACTTAACCAGCACTTAAGCTATTAGATAATGCCACTTGCCCACAGGCCTGGGACAACAGCTCTCTAAAACATTTTTTTCTTTCTTCCAAGGATTTTTAGCATCTCTTTCTCCCCCCCACCCACCCCACGTGTGTGTGTGTGTGTGTGTGTGTGTGTGTGTGTGTGTGTGACAGGAGTTTTTTTTCTTACATACATCAAAAAGCCAATAAGTGCAGGTGTTGTTTCTGCTCATGTTGACAGGGTGGCTGGGGGTGAATTAAAGAAAACGCTGATCATAGATTTGATCTTACAGGACCTCAGTTTATATTGCACCCCTGCTAGTTGGAAATTATCTTCCTTTTAGGTTGGACTGCATTGTTTAAAAACATAAGAGGATTAAAACCTGGGAAATGTATAGGATGACTCTGGGGCTAAGAATTTTATGTTTTGGAAAAAAATAAATATTTTGTATCAATTCTCAAAAAAAAAAAAGCAATGCCAATACCCAGCACATTAATAGGTTTTAAGATCTTATTTCAACATGATTATTTTAAAATTAAATTCATTCATTCAACAGATATTCATTGAGCACCTACTATTTACCAGGCATTATGCTACGCTTTGGGGGATACTGTATGGAATAACACAGATAAGATTTCCTGACCTCAAAGACTGGAGCTGTAGCTCAGTGGTAGAGCACTTGCCCAGCATGCATAACACCCTGGGTCTGATCCCCAGCACCAGAAAGGGAAGGGGTTAAAAATATATACAATGTCACATAAAACTATGTGCTTTGAAGATAAATAAGACAAAGTAAACTAGAGTGAAATAGTGGCTACTATTTTAGGTAGTAGTGAGGGAAACTGATAATGCTTGAGAGGGCACCTGAGGATCTGAGAGAAGAAGCTGCAGTGTATCTGAGAATAAGCATCCCAGACGGCATAAGTGGCAAGGGCAAAGGCCCTGAGGCAGGAATGTGCTTGGCATATCTGAGGAGAAGCTAGGAGGAGCAGGCGGGAATGAAGAGTATGAGGAGATGCCACTGGAGAGACTCAGCAGCCAGAACGGCCGGTGCAGCAGCCACCAGAGGGACGGCTTCGTGCTTAATACCAAATGCAGTGGGAAGACAGGAAAGGGTTTTGAACAGGGATGTGACTAATGGCCACACTGTGAAGACTGAACTATAGGAAGTCAAGAAGAGGACACAGGAGCCCATGGCAGAATTGAAAGCAGAAGCAGTGAGGTTAGAAGTAGTTGTACTCAGTACATCCACTTCAGGCAGATCCAGGAGGATTTGCCAATAGATAGGAATGAATGAACCCAAATGACTTTGTTTTTGTACCTAGGCTGGAACGCAGGGCCTCACACAGGCTAGGCAAGCACTCTACCACTGAGCTACATCCTCAGACTCGGAACAGCTTTTTAAAAAAACCTTTAGATCAACTAGTCTTCTTTGATCTGAGAGAAAATTCTGTGGGGGCTCTTTATTTACTCAGTTTTCTTCATTTTACTAATTTCTTTGGTCATGGGCTGTTTGATATGTTATGACAATAAGCTGAGTTTAGTTATTCACTTAAATCAAACTGTCCTTGACAATGTTTCTCAGAGGCCAGGCCCAGGAGGTTAGGGCCATGTGAATTCATTCATTAGAAATTCCACTGCTGATTTGCCTAAACTGTGGATGCTACCTTGAGACAAGTAGGCCTAGAAACATCTAATTTGTCTAGAGAAATACGTTGTTGAACTTGAATATAAATGATGAAAACTATTAATGGGGAATGTGGAGCAAAGCCTGGGACTTTTGTAGCATAAAAAGTAATATGAGGAAACATTTGTTTTAATAAAAAATACTTTGAAAGTTTAAACACATGAAGGGGAAACCCATAAAGTTTCCGAATTTAGACAAAACAGGCAAAAACAAAACAAAACGAAAAAAAGCTTCACGGCTAGATTGCTGATGTCACCGAGAATTATCCTCTTTGTTTTCTCCTCCCCACAGAGTAAAGACAGACAAATTACACGCCTGAGGTCACACTCCAGGCAGCGGTCTAGACCGTCCTTTTCTCTTTTTTCTAAATCAGAAATGATCAAGGCAAGATGAATTTAAAGAAAACTTAGTAGGATAAAAATGACTTATGGGGAGCACAAATATTCTGTGTGTTGGTTTTAACACAATGTGCTTCATCTTGCACCTCATATGAGGTGCGCTTGGATCAGAATATCATGGATTAATAAAAGAGGTCATATTGTTCCTATCTAGAATAAAAAAAAATGACAGATGTTCAAGAATGTTGAGGGCTGGGGTTGGAACTCAGAGGTAGAGCGCTTGCCTAGCACATGTGAGGCACTGGCTTCGATTCTCAGCACCACATAAAAAATTAAATAAATAAAGTTATTATGTCCATCTACAACTAAAAAAAAATTTTTTTTTAAAGAAAGAATGTTGAGATTATCTGTCCAGATATAAGATTTTTAACAACAGTTAAATTCAGGTTAGATTGGAATTCAGCTGGGACCCTGGGATGGTGCATTTTGGTGCAATGCCAGCCCTGAGCTCCCTCATTTCTCAGAGGAGGAGCTTGGCATCCAGAGAGGTGCAATGACCTGACTACGGTCATGTGACTGACTAATAGATAAGTTTGCCCCAAACCCTTCCTGGTCCAGTGCTTTTACTACCACAATATTCTGTTCATTATTCAATATTAAACATCAAATATAAGTACCAAATAACAAATTACCATGGTCTCAAAATAGTTTTGCTCATGTACTAAAAATCACAGGAATGGGGCTGACTTCACATGCAGCTTGAGACCAGTGTCTTCCTCTTTGCCTCTTGTGTCAGCCTCTGTGGCATTGGCTTCCTTCTCAGATGGGCATTTCTCTCGCTGTATGAAAGTGGCTGCTACAATGTCTAGAGGTGACATCCCTTCAGGTTGAGTCGAATAGGAAAGAGCTTCTCTCCCTCCCTCTCCTCCTCTCCCTCTTCCTCTTCCAGTCTCTCTCCCTCTCCCTCTCTCCATTCCCAGCAAAACCCTTATGATGTCTCATTGGCTCTGACAGGGTCATATATCCAAAGTCAACCAACTGCTGTGGCCTGGGAAATGGGTAAAAGTTGGCTAAGGAGTAGGTCCCAAGCTCTCTCCTGCCCACCTCCAAACTAGGGCTGAAAGTGAAGAAGGTGTTATTTTCCCAAAGAAAGCCTGAGTACTGTAATCCAAATTGGTTTAAGTAAATGAAAGTGGATATTTGAGACCCTTAAGCAACAAATCTAGTCACCAATAATTGTTACATGTGTTGTCATATAGACTGTCCTTGACTTAGGATGGTTTCATCTATGATTTTTTTTTTCATTTTGAACCGGGGATTGAACTCAGGGGCACTCGGCCACCGAGCCACATCCCCAGCCCTATTTTGTATTTTATTTAGAGACAGGGTCTCACTGAGTTGCTTAGCGCCTTGCCCATGCTGGGGCTGGCTTTGAACCCGCGATCCTCCTGCCTCAGCTTCCTGAGCCGCTGGGATTACAGGCGTGTGCCGCCACGCCCGGCTTATGATTTTTTTAACTTTACAATGGTATAAAAATGATATATATTCAGTAGAAACCATACTTTGAATTCTGGCCTTTTCCCAGGCGAGCAATACATGTGTACTATCTCACTATGCTTGACAGTGGTAGCAAGCCACAGCTCCCCGTCACCAGGCCATCATGAGGATTAACAACCAACACTACAGTGTACTGTGTGGCTTGTCTAAAATATCTGGTAGGATAGGTGTATTAAATGCATCTTCCACCAGGGTACCTCCCATCATGTACAACCACAAAAATGGTTGTATGTATGAAATTCAAAGTACATTCTCCTGTCATATACAACAAAAAAGAACAAATGGAAAATAAAAATAAATGAAGAAAAAAATAAATAAATAAATTCATCTTCCATTTAATGATCTCAATTTACAATGACTTTATCACAATGCAATCCCATAGGAAGCCAAGGAGCACTGGTATATGGGAGGATGAACTTCAAGGAGAACTTGTAGGATGCTGCTTGAGGATAGGAATTGGCAGAGATCAGGAAAAAGCAGAGAAGACTATTTCCCCTATAATTTAGTCCTGTGACATTCACAAACCCTAAATCCAATGGAAAAACTGACTCCAGTGTATTTAAAACAAAGAATACAGGAATCTAAAACATGGGGAAATGGTGATCAGGTTGGAGTGCAGGTAAGATTATGGAGTTGCTGGATTTGGGATCAAATTTTGAATAAAAAGGAAAGTGGATAAATGGGCAGCGTCCTAGGGTCTGAATGTCTGTGACCCTGCCCCAAATTCATATGCTGAAATCCCTACCCCCAACGTAATAGTATTAGGAGGTAGGATCTTTGGAAGGTGATTAGGTCATGACATGGTACCCCTAGGAAAGGGACTAGCACCCTTATAAAAGAGACCAGAGGGAGACCCTCACACCCTTCCACCAGGTGAGAACAGGAAACAGGTGAGCCAAAAAATAGGCCCTCACCACACACTATATCTGCCTTGAACTTGGAGTTTTTTGACTCCAGAATCAGGAGAATTGAATTTCTGCCATTTCTAAACCACTCAGTCTAGAGCATTTGGTTAAACAGCCTGAGTGGACCAAGACAAGGAATGAAGTATTTCAAGGGGGACAGAAACCTGGTGCTGGCAATGGCTTTATGTGGGAGAGATGGAAAGCCTTCACTCATTCACTCCTTCCTGCATTTGGTCAAGGGATATTGATTGAACACCTGTGTGCCACACGCAGCAGAGGTCCTGCGACTGTGACAATAGATAAGATACTGTCAAGGAATGGGGAGTCCGGTGGTGTCCAGGAGGCTGAAAAAGTGCAAGAGTGAGCACTGCTGGGGCACAGAGCACCCATAAGTGGGGAGGGGGAGCATGGGAATTTATGCTGAGATCTAGCGAGGAGCAGTTATCTAAGCAGAGGGGCAAAGAGGGCAGTTCTGGCCGAGGAAACAGCATGTGCAGCAACCCAAGGAGGATGGACTTACAAGCCAAGTTGGTTAAAGATCCCGAAGCCAGAGAGCAGAGGTCAGGTTTGATGAGACAGGCCCCACAGAGGGTCAGACTTCCTGAAAATGGTGCAGAGGCAAAAACGTTACCGCAGGGAAGGAGGGACAGCTTCGGGATGCTCTCAACAACTACAGGGTGGGGATTCTGACCTGGGGATGAGACGTCCAAATGGAATGAACCTTGAGGTAGAAAACCAGCAGCCCAGCAATGCACACAGACATGCTAGCAGTGAGGAAGAAGTAGAATGGTTGTCAAGTGAAGACTCTAGGACCCACGTAGTGCCAAAGGCAGCTGGGCTATGGGAATATAGGGACACTTGAAGACGCTGATGGGACTATAGGCTGCTATAGCGATTCTGGGGAGCAATTTGGCACATTTGATGAAATTACAATAGGTAGGACTTACACCACAGCAAATCCACTCGTGGGTGTAATTCCAAGATACAGTTTTCAAACCTGTAACAAGGCTGATTTGTATGGGAAATTGGGAGCAATCCAAGTCCACTACTAGAGTCAAAGTAGTAAACACACCATTTAATACAGTGATTCATCCAACTTCCCCCACCCCAGTTCAACACTCCTAATTCTTCTTTTCTGGATTATTTTTTCCATACCACTTACCACCCTCTAGCATATTAATAATCTTCTTATTTTTATACTTATACACTATTGGTTTTCATCCTGTTAGGATACACATTCCATGAAAGCAGTGGTCCTTGGCACTTTCTTTCACACATTTGCACATGCCTGGCACAAAGCAGGTAACTCAGCAAATACTTGTTGAATGAACTGATGACCAAGACACAAGTATACATTTTGCAAGAACATGAACAAGCCAAAAGATCCACTTTAAAGACATAAGAATAGTTGTGTATGGAGTGAGGAAAAAGAGTGGGCCACAGGGAATAAATAAATAAATCCTAAGAAACGAAAAGGGAGGGTGGAGGGAAAAGTCCGAATGCAAAGAAGAGGAGATATGGGGAACGAGTTGAGGCTGTTCTGCTGTGGAAAACAATCTGGGCTTCAGCACTTCGGTGGCTTCCTGTCCCATTCTCTCCCATCTCCCAGTGGCTGACCTGGACCTACCATCAGCTACACCTGGCTTTTCTGAGTCATCAGGTCTTGAAAACATAAGTCCAATGATGCTATGAGTCCTTGCCCTAGGAAACCAAAAATCCAAAAGATTCCAGGAGGATTGGTTTCCCCAAACCCATCCTAGGAAGTGCGTTAGCCTGTGGAGCCTGCCCTGGGGATCACTCAGGCCTCCAGGAGCTTGGCCACTTTGTGGATTTGGAATTCCCAATTAGATCACATTAGTCACAGGTTTAAAACAAAACAAAAAAAGCGTTCATGACAGAAGGTACCTTACAAGTTACCATCTTCCCTACTAGTGACATGAGAAATACCTGAGGAGCTTTAGAAAACACATTTTCAATCCTGATTCCCATGGAGGTTTGGATTTGAAAGGTCTTAGGGGATCCAGGAATTTTTTCTTTTGTTTTGTGTTGTTTTATTTTGACTCCCCAGGTAATTACGGGCCCAACCTGGTTCAGAACCACCACAGTGCCCCACCTTCAGCCCTAAACTGGGCAGTCAGAATATCAGTCTGTCCCTAATAGCCAACCTGGCTCTCCCCAGAGAGGCAGGGATTTCCTGGAGGAGGAAGACAGGAGCCCAGGCGGTAGGAACTCTGGGTGCAGGCAGCGGGTAATGGACCAAACTACCCCTCTCAGCCCTGCTCTAGGATATCAGCATTCCAAGCCCACCCACCTAAGCCTGGGTCACCAGACTTCACGTGTACACACAGGCTATAACCTGCCCTGAGCCCAGATCCAGCCTTTCCCAAGCAGCTCTCTCAGCCTGCTGTGAACAAAGGCAATTGTTCTCCCAGGAATGCACATGTCTGTCCATTCTCCCTCTCCCTCCCTCCCTCCCTCTCTCTTTCTTTCTCTCCTTTCTCCCTCCTGTCTCTGTTCCCACCTTTAATCCCTGTAAAGAAAGGTGTTCTAACTGTGGCTGCCTCGCTACTTTCTCCTCTCTAAATTGAAACTCACTGGCTCTTCTCTGTTGTGATTTTGCACGAATCCCTCTTCCCACCCTCAAGCAGTTGGAATTGCATTTTTCCACACTGGGAGCTATGGTAAGGTAGAGGAGGATTTAAAAAAAAAAAAAAAAAAGCCCTATTTGGAGATGCCAAGCTTCCTGTGGGAATCATCCTATTATTGAAAGGATAGCTTGTGTCTGTCCCTGCCCCCACCTGATGAAGCAGTAAATTGTAACAAGAGAATCTGGCTAAACAAGTTTCCGCTTCAACGTTATCTTGTGGACAAAGAACTCTTTGAATATGGTTTCTGTGTTTGGCTTCTAGTGATGGAGTGGAAAGTGATGTTTTCACTATTGCTAGAGTTCCCTCCGTTCAGCAGGGTCTGACCACGGCTATTCAACAGAAAAGGTGGCCTTGGGTCCCTTGGGGGCAGGGGAGGCCGTGTGGCGGGAGAGCCTTGGCCAGGCCATTTCCTGCTAATTAACCCATGGATATTGATAATATTTCTCTCTAGGAAGCTGCTGCAGATAAGGCATCTGTCCCTTTCTGGTCACCACGTCAATAGGCAGAGGCCCCCTTTCTAGCAGAGACCATAATCCAAACATGCTTGGGGCGGGTGATTGATAGAAAGCTCCCATTTTAAAAGGATTCCAAATCTAAACAGAATGTGTCTGGTTACTGACAAAATTAAATTACCCTCTGCTGGAGGAACTTCCCCTTCTAGTGAAAACAAAGTTATAGTTACAGATAAAATAGAAACTTGGACATAAATTCTTAGAGGCTTCGAAAAGCAAGCAAGTGTGATTATTAAATTTATGAGCTTAATTTTGTTTTATGTTTGTCCCACTTTGATATACTTCATGAGTGAATAAATACAAAAAATAATTTTGGGTAGTGAAGGGTCAAAAGTGCAAAGGATCCAGTCGAAAGCACCCAGAAGCCTAGGTTTTATTTAATTCTCTTCTCTGTGCTGTTCTGGGAAATATCTCTTCTTCTCCCTAGAAATATGATAACCAGGCTGCCCAGGGCAGAAGGAAAAGGTAGAAACTTTTCCTGACTGTGATGGTCTTTTTCTCCAGGAAAGACTGTTTATCACCCTGCCTTTGGGAATGGGTCTCGCCAGTCTCCTCACCTTTTCTTGGATATAGAATTGAAGCCAATATAGCAAAAGAGGAAGCAGCCTATGAAGATTTCCGTTCTCACATCAGCCAACATCAGAACGCTTCCGGTCCATCATTTTATGTATTCAGCAAGTCTTTGTTGAGTATCTGCTTCAGATTGACAGGATTTTAGGCTCTTAGGCTCTGAGCAGAATACAGGAGTGTGCAAGAGAACTAATCCTGGTGCAATCCACTCCTGCTTACAGCACTCTCACCTAGGAAAATGGCCTCTGGATTTCAAATACTTGGAGACAAGCAGGGGAGGTCCAACTACTGAGAAGAAAACTTCAGAGAATGGGAGAAGCCCTTGCTTAATCCAGGGCTAACCCATGAGAAACATATCAAAAGTGCTGCTGCCCAAAGACAGATCAGTGAAACCTGGGCCTCCAGGTGCTCCCCACTGGGAGTCTAGAATTTCCCATTCTGCGGGTTTGGTTTAATAAGTGTTCAGCTGTAAGGATATCTTCCTATGAGACTCAAACCTCAACAATAACAACCTTCTCTAGCCTTTGAAGCCAGTTTCGAAATCTTTTCCATGACAGAGAAACTTTATCTCCCACATCCTCTGCATCCCTCTTGGCTACATCATGGATGTGGGGCCAGCAAGGCCAGCTGGACTCTGCCACGGTCCTGTTCTGAAGAGAGTTATGTCATCGCCATGGGTTGTGCTTGGGGGAAATTTGCTTTTATTTTGTTTTTGATGGATGTGCTAAGATGTTACGTTAGGGAAGATGCCCCGCCCACCCCTCCTTGTGGGCCCCACCAAACCGAGTGCGTTCGCAGGAGAGCAGCAGAGCCAAAGTGGACATGTGTATTCCCAGCACTTGGCAGGGCTGCAGGAGGGTTGCAGGCCATGGCTCTTCTATCACACTGTCATCGCATTGCAGAGAATACCCTGAGCAGCCCAGCTGCAGTGCTGCTGGCAGTGGAGTGCTGACCATGGTGGGGAAGGGCACCCAGCCAACCCCTCCTGTCCATCACAGCCTCCTGTGGTGTCCATGAGACTGGTTGACCCATCACTGAGCTCAATCAGGTTCTCAGTCTTTCAAGGACTTCAGTGAGCCCTGAACTACCATCATTACCATTTGCCGTGAGCACTGTTACCAAAGCCACCTGTCATTCGATATGCTCCAGGACAATCTACCTAGACCCCCTTTCAATCAGATTGTCATTCCTTAAAGCACTCCTATATAAACCTGTGGCTCCCTGGTTGCTGGTGTAGCAGTGGTTTTAAAATTCAATTCATTAAATTTATTGAGCATCTATTATCTTCATTCGTTTCACATTTATTGATTTCCTATGCACCAAACACTGGGAATACAACAACAAATGAGGCTGGTCTTCAGGACTCAGGGAAGGAGTGTCCAGGACAGTGCTAGTTATAAATTTCTCCAATCTTCTTGAAAACTTCCCAGGTGCCCTCTTCTCATTTATGTGGGTCTCCTAAAGAAGTAACCATAAGAGTTGACCAAATATTAGGAAAGGAGACTGCAAAAGAGTGTTGGCACTGTTGGATATCTGTTCAGATTATGGCTCCACTACTTGTTCTGAAACATTAAGTCATTTGACATCTCAGCTCAGTTTCCTCACTTAGAAAACGTTGGTGCTAAACCTTAAGTTAAGGAGTGCTGTGAAGATCAAAAAACTAACAGCATGTGCAAATTTTCAATTTTGGTGCCTGATATGGCAGTAGAGTGTCTTAGGTGGTAGCTGCCACTGTTGTGGGACTGGTTACCATTGATTGCCATGGCTGTCCTTATTAACATCCTCATGCCTTGTGAGGGAGGGGAGACTTTGAGTGACAAGTAAGATGAACAAGACCTTGAAGGAAGCATCTGTCCTAGGAAAGAGCCTATCTAAGTATCACGTGTGAATTTTTCACATGGTACCAATTTGAATTTTTCACTGGGTGGGGGGCGGATTTTTCAGTTGCAAAAGCAAAGAGTCTATCTTTTTGTAGGAAAATTCAATTGAGTTGGGTTTTTTGTTTGCATGTTTTTTTGGTTTTGGTACTAGGGATTGAACCCAGCGGCACTTTTCCACTGAGCTACATCCCCTGCCCTATTTTTAAATTTCTTATTTATTTTGAGTCTTGCTGAATTTCTGAGGCTAGTCTTGAACATGTAATCTTCCTGCTGAGCTGCTGGGATTACAGGCATGCACCACTGCACCTGGCTGAGATACTTTTTTTGGCTTATATATGATCTTTAGTTGATTTCTCCACCTCTAGGGATGAGTCTTCTTAAAAAAATAAAAATTTAAAGTGTTCTCTGCCAAATCTGTCAGAAGTTCAAGGTGCTGGGCTGGAGTCTTATTCTTGGTTACCAGAGTGAGCAAGCACCACAAGCACTTCTTTTTCCTTATTTTTTCTTTTAAAGGGTTGGCAGTTCAGGATGGAAAATTGTCTCATCTAAAAATGCTTTATATGTGAACAAGCATTGTTTGTTTGTTTGTTTTAGCTTGGGGAAGTTGGTGGCTACAGGACAAAATTACAACTTGTCTCTTTTTTTCATCACCTTACACAAGCAGAAGAAAATAACATCCTAAACCCACTTAGTGCTCATTCCATTGAGATCAGATCAACAGTTCATAATTGAGCTTACAGTGGTCAAAAACAGAAAAACATATATGTCAGTTTGCCTTTTATTGTACAAAAAGGAATTTAATTATTTTTTGTCTGTTTTTATAATTTTAGAGACAGAGCTTGTTGCCCAGGCTGGCCTCAAACTCCTAGATCAAAGTAATCCTTCTGCCCGAGTCTCCTGAGTAGGTAGGACTATAGGCTCACACCACCAACCCCAGCAATGAATTTTAATTTTTAAAGATAACCCATTATAAAGTCTAGGAAGGCTGGGTATGATGGTGCATGCCTGTAATCCTAGTGACTCAGGAGGCTGAGGCAGGAGGATTGCAAGTTCAAGGCCAGCCTCAGCAATTTAGTGAGGCCCTCAGTAACTCAGTGAGACACTGTCTCAAAATAAAAATCAAAAGGACTGGGATGTAGCTCAAAGGTAAAGCACCCTTGGGTTCAATCTCCAGTATCAAAAAAAAAAAAAAAAAAAAAAAAAAACCCCCCACACCACACATACAGAGGCCCAGAAGGATAAACTAGGTAGATGCCCTTTATGCATAAAAAAAAGATTTCCTTCAATCAACACAATAACCATAAACAGGTTTTCCTGACATCCATTTTCAGATTTTCATACTGGGCCCAATTTACAATTTTTTTTAAAATTCTGTGTGTCTATATTTCTGTGCTGGAGATTGAACTCAGGCCCTGGTATATGCTAGGCAAATGCTCTACCACCGAGCTATACCCCTAACTCCCCCAACTCATAATTTGAATAGGTTTCCTATTTTTATTTTCAATACATTGAGTACATTTATTTCCCATTGTTTAAATCAAAAGGAGAAATTTCATTTAGGATTATTTATTTTTATTCCTTAGTTTTAATTCATATGCCTTTGGAGAATGTACCTTTTGTGTGATTCTGTTTCCAAAAACCTAAGGAAAACGGAAGACAAAATGTTATTGGTTAAGGTCATTTAAAAGACTGTGTGGCAGGGTCTCTCCTGAACTTTACTTTCTTTCTTTCTTTCTTTTTTTTTCCTAAGTCATATTTCAAGTCTTTGATCTTGACAGTCCTGAAATATTACCTTACCATTACATCATAGCCATGAAATGACTTTTGTTGGGTAGTGACGACTTTTTAAAAAGTTTCCACTAAATATACAAATATTGCAGTGAAAGGATGTCAGAGTATTCCAAATGATTAGTGATGGTATTAAAATTGCCAGCATTGCTATATATTATACCTCTAAAAAATTCAGAATATTTATGACCAGACTTTCATCTAAGTAGTCAAGAGTTTTTGTCCTTTTTTCTTTTTAAAACAAAATTTCTTCTTTTAGTCCCTTCAACATGTTTTGCTATAACTTGAAGAAACTTAAACCATTTTTTCTAGTGGGGAAAAATATAGCTTGTAGTCATACAGGAGTCAATAGGGCAAATGAACTAAATAATGTCATCTCAAACATTTATTAAATCAATAAATAGTTGCTGTTGTATCATAACATACCACATGATACAAATTCAACCATGTACATTTGGCCCTTCCCTCTTACGCCAAAATGAAAGAGAAAGAAAACACTTTTAAGAATGACCATGTCAATCACTCACCCACTTCATATACTGCATCCTCAGAGTCAGCAGGAAAAGGGACAAGAGCTGACACTCTGGCACACGCGCATGTGGTCCCAGCTACTTTGGACGCTGAGGCAGGAGGACCACTTGAACCCAGTAGTTTGAGACCGGCCTAAGCAACACAGCAAGAACCCATCTCAAAAAAAAAAAAAAAAAAATGAGGGATGTGACCTTGCCGTTGGCTCAGATGATTTGGTTTCACTTTCCTCGTATATCTGAAAAGTAAGGCTGAATGTGAAGCTTGAGTTTGAAAGATAAGTGTTGAGGATATATTCTGGTCTCTAAATAAGGGCCAACTGATTTATCTGGTTCTCAACCATAAACAAACAAAACAAATTAGTAATCTGATTTATTGTTGAAGAAAAAACAGCTATGCTGGATTTAGTGAAGGATGTTCTCATACTGACTAAAGTAAGCCATGGAAAGGATTTTTCAAGGATAATCTTGATTCCTACTCCTGGTAGATTGGATCCAGTTAGGTTCAGCTGCTAGATACAGGCTCTGTGCTGAACTTACAGGGGTGTTTTAGGGGTAAGAGAGCAAGATTATACATACATATGCATATACACTTGAAAATGAATCATGTTTTTGTAAAGTAGGTCAAACTCATTTATTTATTTATTTGTTTGTTTATTTGTTTGTTTGTTTGTTTTGGTACTAGGGATTGAACCCAGGGGCATTTAACTACTGAGCCACTTCCCTAGCCCTTTTTTTTATGTTTTTTATTAGCGACAGGGTCTCACTGAGTTGCTTAGGGTCTCACTAAGTTGCTGAGGCTGGCTTTGAACTCAGATCCTCCTGCCTCCGCTTCCCAAGTCACTGGGATTATAGGCATGTGCAACCATGGCCTGGGTAAGTGGGTCAATCTTGATATGTCATTTTCTAGCCTAATAGTTTCGCTAATCTTCAGTAATTAGGAACTGTAAGCATGTTGAATGATATGTTTAAATGATAAGATGGAGATTTGCTTTTAGAACTAATTATTGGTAAAGCTGGAGATTTTGTTGGTGGGCAGTGGTGGCAGTTTCTTAGAACAAGTTAGTGGTTTAAAAACAACATTGTAAACACAACATTTGTTCATTTATTTGCTGGACACTAGGCTACATTAGCCAGTGGAAGACTTTTATCTGTAACATGGATAGTATGTATTTAATGCATAGTCGTGAGCCAATGTTTGTTAGCCATCAAACATTAGCTAATACATACATGCTGGATTCAGGGAATTGCCTCCTTGTCCCCATACAGTCTCCATTTCATTACATCTGAAATGCACCATGCCAAGCATTTCCCCCTAATTGTTTCAACAAAGGATATTTTCAAGAAAGTCTAATCTACTTTTTCTAACTCAGTTAGTTTACCTCCTTAAGATATTACCTTGCCAGAACCAGCTATATTCTCTCCCCCAACTCCCCCCCCCCCCCCCCCCCAAAAAATATTTTTAAGCTCTCCTTTAGGTTTCACTGTTTTGCAGACAGGTGGTTTACGAAACAGCTATGCTCCCACCCCAGCCCTCAACTCAGATTTGATGCAAGCACAGAATGAGCCTTAGTTAAGCGATCAGACTCCCCAAGAGGTCAGAAAATATACCACCCCTGATCACAAGGAGAAAACTGTGAAGCAAGCATTGAACTTTCTCACAATTCAAACTTAATCTTTCCCTCTTTTCTTAAGGATCAAATGGAAATTGCAAAGGTTACATGCAATCCCTCTTTCAAGCTGACCTTTTCAGTTCAAGAGAAACAAGGGGGACAAGATGGGAACGTGACTTTTGAACAGAAGGCCATCCTGCCTGGAGACTGTGTTGCTGCATGGATTACATCAACAGATCTTGGAAGCTTTATTTCAGAACTAGAAAGAATGGCAGGAAATGCAAAGAGCATCCTCATTAAAGATGATTTACTAGAGAAGTTAAAAAACCCTCCTTCTCTCTTTGGTATCACCCAAGTTACTCATGCCAGTTTGTGAAGCTGCACATCATTATTTTAATTGTCTGCAGCCCCTGGGTGAGTTTTAATCATCTCATTGCCCCGGCTGCAAGCAGGGCTCTGGACACTGAAGAGTTTCAAGGGATATTTGGTGTCCACCAACTTAGGTGCAACCAAAAGAATTAAAGGATCCTAGTCATTTATAAGCTTTGGAGCAAGTTTTTGGGTGTTTTTCCCCTTTTTCTCACAACATAGGAGCTGACTGCCCTCTGATGTAACAAAGATAAATTGGAATCAGACTCTGGCAAAGCATTTTATTTGATCAACAAAACACTGCACAAAGAATAGTCCTCCAGTGCCCTGCTTTCTGAAGCTCTCTCTTCTGTAGGTTTCTCCTGCTGAAAATTGCCCCTTTTCTCCAAGCCTCCCCACAACCTTCCTCCAGGGAAGAGCTCTAACCGAAAGCTCCCATTGCACAGAATGTTAATTACCAGGCAATGGAGTGTCACAGGGTTCAGCTTCAGAGAAAGTGCTGCCATCAGCTGCACATGTGTTCTTTCCACTGCTCTTCATTTTCCCTTGAACTCCGTCAGGCTTCCTTCACCCTGGGGAATCCACAGGCCAGTGTCTCAAACCCTTTTCCCTACCAAAGCACTGGGAGCTGATGAGCCTGGGTCTGGCTTCTGACTACACCCTCAGCCTTAGGTGGGTCCTGTCTGAACTCAGGCTCTTTATACAAAGCTTCTTGATAGAATGGAAACTTCACCTATTCTTTGTATGCACCTGGTATTTGAATCATTCTCTAAATGAGTTTGGCATAAAAATGTTAAGAACTTTTTTAAGAGAAAAAGGAGAGAAAGTGAGAAAAAAAAAGGATGGGAAATGTTTAAAAAAAAAAAAAGTAGCAATCTGGCTGGGCACAATGCTATACAAAACTTAAGATTTATAATTTATTAAGATTTTTCTGGAGATAGCCAAAGTATACAAATATGTTTTCTCTGATAATAGTTCACACGCAATAGAAGAAACCAGGTACGGTAGTGCATGCCTATCATCTCAGCAACTTGGGAGACTGAGGCAGGAAGACTGCAAGTTAGAGGCCAGCCTGGGCAAATTAGCAAGACCCTATCTCAAGATGAAAAAACAAAATAGAAAGGATTGGGGATGCAGCTCAGTGTTAAAGTACTTGGGCTCCATCTCTAGTACTAAGAGTGTGTATGAGCCAGGGGGGCAGGGGGACCAAAGTAGTGATCCTGCAATATCTCAGATGAGACCCACAGAGTAAGCCAAAGGTGGCCTCCCAGAGGATGAGAAATTTGTCTTCAGTCAAGTCCCAAAGGGGACACTGATGACTGTTAACACTGCCACCAACCTTTTTTCTGAACATTTCTGGTTACATCCTTCA
This sequence comes from Glaucomys volans, assembly GCA_020662805.1. Classification (NCBI taxonomy): domain Eukaryota; kingdom Metazoa; phylum Chordata; class Mammalia; order Rodentia; family Sciuridae; genus Glaucomys; species Glaucomys volans. The sequence goes on along the minus strand of JAJEJO010004837.1, from coordinate 297,992 downwards.
CCATTGCTCTAAATTTGGGTAATTCTAAATCTCTGTGGCTACACAGAGAAATATGAGGTTCAGCTGAAATCAGAGGTGGGCTCTCTGGAGAATCTCTTGGATTTCAAGGGAGGTATAGCCAAGGGCTGACCGATGAGAAAGTTCATGTATGTGAGTGGTAAGATCTTCAATGCCCACGGGGGTGGCAGCAGGAATTGGCAGGGAGGAAGTCAGCCCAGGCTGGGCCTTATCACTAATACCTCAGATTCACTGTCACATGCAAGGCGGGGGATCAACATGACATGGTAAGGGTGAAGGGCTGTGAACACGAGTGGAACAGTAGTTACGTGGACATGTTAAGGAGACACCGAAGGACTTGGGAGATAGAGAGGGCTGGTTCATTGTCAGATATAAGGGGAAAAAACTGTCTTTAAACAAATCAACACCATATTTCTGCCACAGAGATAAGAAAAGTAGTGTTGAATCACACAAAATAATCCCCAAAGGAGCCAATCTTAAGATATGACAAGCCATAGCCTGATTTCCCAGTATCTCCCTCCTTTTCCTCACAGGACAGAGTGATGTCGATTTATTAAGTCAAAGTGACCTGAGGTCCATTTAATTTTGAGGAGCTCTCCACTGGCCTTCAGGTAATTGTACACACTGTAGGTTGTTGTGAAACCCAAGCTGGAAGTCATTGTATTCCCACAAACCTAGGCCTGGTGAGGCAGACCAAGTGCCTCAGGAAAAAAGTTAGAAATAAGAACCCCCTCTTTTCAGGTCAAGGTGAAGAAGAAAAGGCTCAGCACTTTTATTTAATAAATGACTTCATGGCCTGTGAGGTCCACCTTTCCAGGATCCAGCTGTGGGGCTGGCCCTGGCAGGACAGGGCTGCTGAGCCCAGGCCTCTGAGGGGTCCCAGACAGCTGAGTCAAGGCCCCAGCAGGAGCCTTCAAAGGTAAGTCAAGCGAGCTGGTGAGTTTTCCTAAACAAAGAGTGCACACATGCACAAGTACTTGATTGAAGACAAATTTCTATAAACATTTCCTTCTGAGCAAATGTGAAGGCACAGCCTCACTTTTTCCCATAGACAAGGGGAGAGACGAATGGAGACAATTACACTCACTGGTTTGCTGTGTGAGATCATAATGTTTCATTATTTGCCAGAAGTAATAACGTACACATTGAGACAGATAAATTGTCCAACGTGAACACCAGGAAGCTTGCAGCTCAACTCCCTGTTACAAAAAGTCACTGAATTCTTCTTCTCTGAAATAAATTCTTTCTACGCCCCTCAACCAGGCTTTGCTGACGAGCGTTGGGGATATTTTCCATACTCCTCAGCTCAAGCCTTCATCTAAAGCAGAGATCGGCTCAGCTTCATCCATGGAAGCTGTAAAGGGGACTTCTCACTGCATCTTGGTCTTCTGAGCATTCAGGGCCATGCAAGGCCCTGGGAGAAACACAGAGACCCTGCCCTTGACAAGTTCATGGTTAGGGGGAGCCAGGTGCCAAGGTTCCTGACAGGGCAGCTTCTGAAATGGGCCACAGTTGCTGGGCGGCTAGTTCAGAACCATTTCTCAAGTCAGTAAGTCAAATCCTGCTTTTAGTTCTGCCCCTTGACATGTGAGAAAAGTCACTTGTCTCGGGATCCTCTGCCTACAGTGTAATACATATAATTAGAGAATTACTTAATACCTTTCCTATAATGAGCTGCAGTTGCATATGCCCAGATATAGTTTAATGACTCAAATTAAAAGCAAATACAATTCCATTCCCAGGTCTTCTTGAGTAAATTCCAAGCACCCTTTCCCACCACTCTTAAAGGTCATTATTACACTTATTTGGTGTTCTCCAAACTGCTATGCACAAGTTCAGCAACTATTTGCTAGGAGAGTGAGTTAAGGACTCAGGAACCAATGTCAGCTCCCATGCTGCCGTGTCTAGCATTTACCCACGCCCTTCACTGACCTGGTCTCTGTCATCTTTACCTGCTCGGCACCCATTCCCCTTTTCCTAGTCATAGCTCCTCATCTGGCTTTGGAGAATTGTGGCTTGCTGTTGGATATAATCACAGCCAATTCTTTTACACAAGTTGAAGTTAGGCTACAAACAGCACTGGAATTTCAATCTTGAATGTTCTTGAGAATGGTCAGAGGTCAACCAAAATTGCGGTATCCTGAAGAGATTACCCATTGGTTCCTGATACTTGCACCCAAGGATCTACACTAAGCCTGTATTTCCTGCTTTCCCATTATTTCTGCGTCCTGCCTGCATTGCTTTATAGTAAATATCTTTTTTAAAAATGTTTTTAGTTGTAGATGGACATAATATTCATTTATTTATTTATTTGTACATGGCGCTGATGATGGAGCCCAGTGCCTCACACATGCAAGGCAAGCGCTCCACCACTGAGCTACAACCCCAGCCCAGTAAATATCTTTTTGTTTAAATGGACTAGAGCTGATCTCTCTTGCCTACAATTGAAGTACTCTAACTGCTCTACACACTTCCAGTTATTAACTGGGATCCCAAAAGAGACACTCAAAATCTGGTCCAGCTCTTTAGTTTCCTAGACCATCAGACTCAGAACTGAAGTGACTAGACCAAAACCCTAACACTGATCAGTGAAAATGAAGCAAAGACCCAGGAGAGCTGGCTCCCTGTCTACAAGTCCTTCCACTTTTCTACTCTTTCTTGTTCTCTGACTCTCTCTCAGACTCTCTCTCCTATGGTTATTGCCTACAGATGCTTTCCTGCTACAACTGTAGAGTTGAGTAGTTGTTGCCGTGGACATATAGTCCATCATGCCTGAAATATTTGTCACCTCACCCTTCACAGAGTTTGCCAACTCTTGCCATATACCATATACAAATAAATGATCTGGCTGTGTTTGTATATGAATGAATGTGGCTGTATTCCAATAAAACTTTACTTACAGACACTGAATTTTAAATTTTACATAATTTTCTAGTGTCTCAAAATATTCTATCAGTTTTCTATAGCAACAATTTAAAATATAAAAACCATTCTTAGTTCATGGCTTGTACAAAACCAAGTGGCAGACCGGATTTGACCTACAGCCTTTCTAATTTAAGCCAGTTTGAGTGAGTTTCTGCTACTTGCAATGAAATATATTAATCAATACAGTAAAGTCACCCATACATTTATTGATCATTTTACTACATATGAGGCATACAAGTGAGGTCCCCAAGGACTTCGCTATACAGTTAGGGATTCAGGGTTTATAATAATCACCACTTATTAAGCACTCATTACAACATACTAATTGCCTTACTCTTTAGATGTATTATCTCATTTAATCTTCATTAACAATGGGAAACGTTTTATTCCCATGTTAGAGGAGAGGAAAGTGAGGCTCAGAGAGATCAAGTACTGGCTCAAAGTCACATAGCTAGCAAGTAATAGAGTGAAGACTTGAACCCAGGTTCTGTGAAGCCTGAGGACCCAAACACTGTTCCCAGTGAGCCCTCCCTAGTATGGCTCCCGCCCACACCGTGATGCCCACTGTCCACCACCTGCCCTCTCCTGCCAGTCCTCCACAGAGGACTCACTGAAATGCTATCAGCCCACTCTCTCAGGTCTTGGAACACTCCAGCCCCCAGCTTGTCCCAACTGCACCTTCTCAACACAGCACTGATGTCCCATTACTCATCTTGAACTCACACAGGGTTTTGGTTGTCATTTAAGTTTTTCTGTGTTTGATCGTGTTCCCCAAACTTTACTATTGGTGCCAGGGGTGGGAATATCTCTCTGCTTCTTTGGTGACCCTGAGGGACAAACACACAGTAAACTCAGGAAAGTGTAAAAAATAAATAAATAAATAACAAAAGAATGTAATAAAAGGAGAAATCAGGAAACTAAAGAAACAATCAAGAACCAAAACATCCCCGGGGGTGGTGGTGCCCACCTGTAATCAGCAATTCAGGAGGCGGGGATCACAAGTTTGAGGGCAGCCCGGGCAATTTAGCAAGACCTGGTCTCAAAACAAAAACTGAAATAGACTATGGACAGAGCTCCCTTAGGTTCAAAAACCAGTATCAGAGCCGGGCGCAGTGGCGCACGCCTGTAATCCCAACACTTGGGAGGCTGAGACAGGAGGATCACGAGTTCAAAGCCAGCCTCAGCAACGACGAGGCCCTGAGCAACTCAGTGAGACCCTGTCTCTAAATAAAATACAAAATAGGGCTGGCGACGTGGCTCAGTGGTCGAGTGCTCCTGGGTTCAATCCCCAGTACTCAAAAAAAATAAAAAAAAAAAAAAAAAAAAAAAAACAGTATCAGGAGTGGGCAGGGGGAGAAAATCCAAAACATCATCACCTATAAATAAGAAAAAAGTTAAGGCACTATAAAGGGCAGCTGGAAAAATAAAACATATCTGGAAAATATTGAAATAATCAAAGTTAAACAGAAGGAAAAGACATGAGTTAAGGCAAACGTAAAGAAAGAAATCAAAATAAAGGATAAATTGGCATCTTTTTCTGAAAGAGAAACTTCCTCTTTAGACCCAAAAGAAAACAGAAAAAATACTTGAGACCATAATATAGAAAAATTCCTCCACTTGAATCTACAGATTGAAAATGTCCACTCTAAACTAGGAAAATTTGATGTAAAAACCATCAACAGGACTTCAAGAATTCTTCACCAGGCATGGTGGTGCATTCCTATAATTCCAGTTACTCTGGAGGCTGAGGCAGGAGGATTGCAAGTTGATGGGCAACTGAGTGAGACCCTGTCTCAAATTTTTAAAAAAGTGAAAAGGATGTAGCTCAGTGATAAACCCAAACATCATCCACACTACATTCAATCCCCAGTACTGAAAGAAAGGCAGGGTTGGGGAGGAAGGAAGAAAAGAACAGGCTGGGTATGGTGGTACATGCCTGTAATCTCGCAGGCTGAGGCGGGAGAACTGCAAGTTCAAGGCCAGCCTCAGCAACTTATCAAGATCCTGTCTCAAAAAATAAAAATACAAAGGGCTGGGGATGTGACTCAGTGGTAAAATGGCCCTGGGTTCAATCCTAAGTACAAAGAAAAAAAAAAAAGAGAGAGAGAGAGAAAATTCTTCAAGCATTCAAGAAAACCCAGGACCCAACAAAAGGAAACCATAAGCCTGGCTTCATCCTCCTGAATAACAACATTCAGTGCAGAAGGTGATGGAGGAGTGTCTCCAAGGTCCTGACAGGAAGCAGAGGGGCTACAGCAGGTAACGCTGGGCAAGCAGAGAAGGAACAGGCAGACATGCTCAGCTGTGAGAGAGGGGGGGGGGGGGTGGGGAAGCATCCATGAGCTCTTTCCAATGAGGCAGAAAAGGCAAGAAAAAACTACTTGACTATTAAATACAGCCAGTCAAGAAATTGACCAAATTAGAGAATTAGTAAGTGAAAGCCTTGATAAAAGGACTAGCAGTAAACATTGAATCCAATTAAATATCAAGTGAGGACTCACCCTCTGGAGAAATAAATGGATGCAAATCAGAATGTAGATGCTATAGACCCAAACAAATTAAAAATCAGAGAAGCAACAGGAAGAGGAAGCCCGAGAGCACTGTCATCTCATCACGTGGCAGCCGGTCAAATCGGGCCACACACCCAACCCTTTCTTCGGTTTTCATGATTTTTTTTTTTTTAACTTTGGAATGATATTTAGGAGTGAATATGTCTTGTCATTCAGGAGTTAATATTACAAGTTCATTAATTTCATGTGAATTCCTTTCTTTTGTTAAGTTCAGATAAATCTAGACCTAATGCTTTTCATAATTTTTAAAAATATAAATAATATGATCATGTTATTATAAGGTTATTTTTGTTGTCTGCTCTCTCTCTCTACACACACACCCACACACACGGTATGGACATGTCTGGAATATATGCATCAATTGTTATTCACTGGTTTTTTTTGGATGGTAATAATAACAATAGCTGATTCTTATGGGTTTACTATGAGTTATTTTAATTACCATACACACAGCTACAAATTTAATCCTTGTAAGCTTCCTAAGAAGTAGATATTGCCATCACCCCCATTTTATTGGTAAGGAAACTGAGGCATGGAACTGCCTCCTACTGTTAATAAATGATAGAGCTAGGGAGTCCAGCCCAGGGATTCAGACTCCAGAATCTGAGCTCTTAACCGTCACCCACCATTGCTTCTCCACAGGTGGGTTGGTCATTTGTTATTTGCCTTGTTCTTGAACGTTTTATTTTTTTATTTATTTATTTTGGGGGGGAGTACTGGGGGATTGAACTCAAAGACACTCAACCACTGAGCCACATCCCCAGCCCTATTTTGTATTTTATTTAGAGACAGAGTCTCACTGAGTTGCTTAGTGCCTTGCCCTTGCTGAGGCTGGCTTTGAACTGGCGATCCCCCTCCCTCAACCTCCCAAGTGCTGGGATTATAGGCGTGCGCCACCACGCCCAGCCTTGAATTTTTAATTGATTATCATGTGTCATTTAAAAAAGGAAAAGAACTTGCCAAAAAGCAAAAGAGTTTCACTACCCTAGCCAACAAAGCAGAGCTCTAAACTATCCTGTCCCCTGCTTCCACTAATCGAGGCAGACTCCTCAAAGGGGATAAACGTTGGGGGGAGCAGAGGGTTAACTCCTCAACAACCTGCCCCAGCTTTAGAACAATAGGTGGTCTGAAGCTTCAACGATATCATTGCAAAAGGATAAATCAAGATTCAGAACAGCATACCCATGTTTTATTGGCTCTGGGTAGATTAGCTGGAAGAAATAAGCCTCCTTAAGGGATCATCTCTATGAGAGAAGAAAATGTGTCATAAAACATGAGATTGAAAGGTCTCAGGCACAGTCACCCACCCAGGTCACCATACCTCTGACAATTTGCCCACTGACACGGCTTCATTCAAAATGACATAACTTAACCAGTGTGATCCACCCAGCCGCCCAGGTGCTATATAATAAGAGTGGTAATGGGAAGGAGCTCCCGGAGGATGGAGAAGCAGCTGTTTGTATCCCCTGGGAATGGCACCCACCTACAATCCTGTCTCTTTGACAACAATTCTAAGTCCTCCTGTCACTGTCACTCACCCACAAAATTAATGACTAAAGGGGAGAAGGACCACAAATGCCTAGCCCCTGAAACAGAGAGAGAGAGAGAGAGAGAGAGAGAGAGAGACTGAGAGAGGGACAGAGCAAGTTAATAAATAAAACAAGAGCCTGAAGGGAAGAGCTGCTTTGTCAGAATATAAATATTTCCCTTCCCCTTTTATCTTTAATGTAGTGTGAGAAGCTTATTAAAGGGAAATGCCTCCCGTCCCTGGAGCCCTCGCACAAGCCTTGCGGGAAGCAGCCTGCAGAACGGCTGGCCTAGCCCCACGCTTCTAAACTCTTCCCTGCTGGAAGTGAGCGGAAAGCGCAGAGCAATAAAGAAGGACTGGGGGAAGAAAGGGAAGCCATTGCGGCCATTAGGATCCTTATCTTGATGGGCCTGGTGTCATGTTATGTTAATCGCTCTGAGATGCTGAGAGACTGAAGATGAGGAATGCCTGTCTGCTCAAAGGCCTGGCCCCAGACTCCAAGGGATGCTGACATGGCTGCACTTAGCCTCTGTGCATTAGAGAGCAACATCCAAATTTAGACAAAGGGGAATTTGTCCAGTGGGGTGAGGCGGGGTCCTGTGGGTATTCCTCTGAGAAGCCCCCTACCTCCCCGCCATAGCTGCACACCTCACGTCTCCAAGAAGACAGGCAACACCAGCAGAGCTGGCACCCAGCCTGCACCATCCTATTCCAACTACACAGAAAAGGTTTGCCCTCCACATCTCCTTCCTGAAAGTTCTAAAAGGGAGCCGAGGCATTCAGAGCCTCCTACCAGCTCAGCTAGCACAGAGTTTTGCACAGTAAGTCTGAATGGCTTGTCTTGCTTCCCACGACATCAGCGGGCTGGCCCCATGCCTGGGAATGGGTGCATGAACACATGCACTTAGCTCAGTAGAGGCATCTTCATTTTGTCGCCTTTATTTGCCACTTCTCCAGAGGATCTTCAGTTCTGGTCAGGATTTGTGTTCTACCAAGTTTTGGGGCTGTCATCATTACTGATCTTTTGGAAGTTTTTCACCACATGGTCACAAAAGGAAGGATAATAAGCCATGAATCCATCAGGTGCCATAATCTAGCTGAAGGCTGGTGTTTGGGTGTGGTAGGGACACAGGATAGCAAAAAGTTGCTGTCAAAAGGTGCTTCTCTCACTCTCCGCTGGGCTCTCTAGGGGAGCTGGCCTGGTTGCTTCACTACTATACCCACCCCACAGCTTTCTTAAGTGTTCTGATTTCTGCAGTGTAATCAGTGGAGAGGACAAACACTTCCAGCTCTTTTGTGCCCAGACCAAGGTATTCATTTATCTCCTTGCCTTGTCTGCTATTCATTTATCACTCAGGTCCTTCATCCTCCCCATTTTTATGCCTTTTTTTATCTCATCCTCACTAGTTATTTTGTATATGGTTCCCTTTCCCTTGGAACACCATTACGGTAGAATAAAGATTCAGCTATAAATCAGAGGGCTATCATCACAGCTATTCCATTGTGCTCCCCACTGTGTTTTAAAAATTTTTAGATGTTGATAGACCTTTATTTTGTATTCATTTATTTATATGTGGTGCTGAGAATCGAATCCAGTGCCTCACACATGCTAGGCAAGCGCTCTACCACTGAGCCACAACCCCAGCCCACTGTGCTCCCCACTTTTAGGACCAAGTACATCTTATGGCAACATCTACGATACCAGGTATGTAATTCAGGGATGATATGACCACTCAGCTGGTTCCCAAGGAATTCTAGCCCACCGTTCTATATATTGCTGTCTGCAATACCTGATTTAACATTCCCACCCCCTCCATAAGCTCCACCCAGTATCCCCTTGGCCTCAGCTGCTTCGGGGGCTTGGAACCATGAGAGGGTCTATTTCCAGTGTTCCCACAAAGGATGTGCAGGAAAAGGCGTGTGGGCGGGGTGGCACACATCTGTCTGAGAGCGGTTGTATGGAAGAGAGATTAAATTTGTACTGTGAAGATCAATGGAAGCCTTGGGGAGGCAGATTTCAGTTCAATATAATGAAGGACTTTCTAACAATTAAACTGTCTGAAAAATGAAATGGGAACCTTTTTAAAGATAGCCTTCTCTCCCTGGAGTTCAGGCAGAGATGAGATCTTGCCAGCCAGAATGGCTTATTGGCCACAGGTACATACATGCACCTGACATGGTGGTGTGACCAAGTGGCACCTCCCGTGCTGGAGCCGGTCTGCCTGGGTTCAAATCCCAACCCCAAGAGTTACCAGCTCTATGATCTTGGGCAAATTATTCAGCCTCTCTAAGTCTCCATTTCTATATCTAAAAAATGGAAATAGAAACATATTAAACTTTTTAAACAATTGTGAGGTGCTTTTTTTTAATGTTTATCAAAAGACTCTGAGGTTGGGCTGGGGTTGCAGCTCAGTGGTAGAGTGCTTGCTTAGCACGTGTGAGGCACTGGGTTCAATCCTCAGCACCACATAGAAATAAATAAAGGTATTGTGTCCATCTATAACTAACAATGTATATTTTGAAAAAAAAAAGACTCTGAGGTTTTTAAAGATAGTGTTTCTAAGGCTTGAGGTGTTTAAAGTCTTTAATGTTTATAGAAGTCATAAAAGAAAGCACCATTTTTCACTTGGTACAACATAAAACAGCATTTTTATAACTAATTGTTGTTTCCTTTGTTGTTGTTTTTCCAGTGTTGGGGATGAAACTGGGGCCTTGCACATGCTAGGTAAGTGCTGTTCAAGCCATACCCCTGGACTGTAATTAATCGGGTCTGTTTATTTGTTTAAAAAGATGGTAAGGCAAAACTTATTCAAGAGGAGGCCATGGTGTTAGGTCTAGGCACCACCACAGACTGCAGTGGGGGAAAGAGATTGGACTCAACTCAGGTAATTAATTATTATTTCATATACATCCATAAACACAAACTTCAGTGTTAAAGCTTTCAGAAATTGTAACAGGGATGGGCTGGGGATATAGCTTAGTTGGTAGAGTGCTTGCCTGGCATGCACAAAGCCCTGGGTTCAAGCCCCAGTACCACCAAAAAAAAAAAAAAGGAAGAAATTGTGATGGGGAAATGATTTTAAATTAAAAAAAAATACATAGGGTAAAGAAAGATAGAAAACAAGTATATTTATTCAATACATATTTATTAAACGTTTCCTGGGAAATATCAAAATGGTTTGGAAGTAGACACTACCTACCAGGGGTTTTCCTGGAAAAGAACTTCTTCGGAGTTTTTCACTTGCAAATATAGACAGGATTCCAGAGACTCTCTAAATCTAGACCCCGCCCACCAGGGTGCTATGGATAGAATCCAGGACCAGGGAAGTATTCTACCACTGAGCTACATCCCCTGTCTAGATTCCATGAATCTAGAATGCTCTGTAGGGCATTTCTAATTGACTTGTATTCCAAATGAAATAGGAATGACAAAAATAAAAAGTAAAGTTGAACAAGGTGAAAATGTGTCACTGGGACTTCAATTTTTTCTGTATTCCACCAGAAGGTCAGCTTCTCTGAAGATTTAGATTATTTTGATAAACTCTTTTTTTTTTTTCACCAGGGATTGAACACAGGGGTGAATAACCACTGAGCCACATCCCCAGCCCTTTTTCTATATTTTATTTAGAGACAGGGTCTCGCTGAGTTTCCACGTGCCTCACTAATCTGCTGAGGCCCTTTGCCCTCATGATCCTCCTGCCTCAGCCTCCCAAGTTGCTGGGATCACAGGTATGTACCACTGAGCCTGGCTTTGATAAACTCTATGCACATAGTGCCTAGGAATGGAAAAGAAGGCTCCCCGCCCCCCGCCCCCGCTGTTTCATTCATACCTAGCACAGTTCTTGGTTCTGAAAGACCTATGCCTAAAAAGGACATGTGTAGAAATAAACATGGGAGGCCCAAAATATCTTTTCTATGGGGTGCAAGTATCCAGATTTGGAAAAGAAATCTTTCTTTTCAACAGCTCCCATGGTCTGTCAACTTATAAATAGTCATCTCTTCGGCTTACTAGTTCATTGGAAATATTCAGATGGAAGCCTGCCTTTCCTCTGACCTGGCCATTCCTACAGTATTTTCATTCTCATCTGAGCATAAAGGATACTGGCAGCCTTCTGAGAAATCAGAAACTTCAGCTCCCATCTTCTTAGACAGAATTGCCTCTTGAAACAATGACCAATAATAATTACCCTTTATCAAGCATTAATGGCATGCCAGGTGCTAAGTTCATTGTGCTATTTTATTCAACCCTCACAATCCTATGAGGCAGGTGACATTATGATTACCAATTTACAGATGAGGAAACTGAGCTCCAGAGAAGTTAAATAGCTTATCCAAAGCTACAGAACTAACAAGCTACTAAGAAGGAGTCAAACCCACAAACATGGTTCTCAGTCAAGCCTCTCAAACCGTACCTCCAAAGAAAAAGGAAAGGAGTCCCCACTATACCAAAACCAAGAGCTACAAAAACAGTCATGGAAAAACTCCCCCATTCCTCCTGGCAGAGTGAGAAGTGGGAGTTGCTTCCCAGGGTAGGTGTCCTAAGTACCTGACCCTGACCCAGCATCCTATGAATATCCTGCTCTTGTGATGTCCTCTTAGAGATGGACATGTATCCTCACCTAGGCTTCCGTAAACAACAGGAACTCATCCCGTCCCTTTGCTCTCTGGGAGCTTTCTTCAAGCCAGAAAACACTTAGCCACCTGTGTGGCTCATGCTGTTAGGAGCAGGCTAAATTTCTTCCCTTTTCTTCTTTCCTTCCCACAACTTCCTTTCTTCAAAAACAAAACAGACAGACAAACAAACAAAAAAACCCTGAGCTCAAAGCTTCAAAGTTTTATTCTTTTTCTTATTACTTATGTGATGTTGGGCCTCTAAATACCTTGATTTCCCCATCTTTAAAATGGGTCAAATAAAGGGTAGCCACTTCCGAGGCCTTCTGTGAAGACAAATTAAGGAGGGAGGGTTAAAGGCTTAACGCAATGCCTGACAGGGGTGAATACTACATAAATGTTAGCTATTAATAAAAATAGTAACAATACAACTAATATTAGACACTGGAGTCAGTCAGCTGGCTTAGTCTCCACTGTTAGCTGGAATGTAAGTCAAGACATCACCAACCCTGGGTGCCAAAACAAGACCAATATGGTCCTCAGAACTCTGACTTTAAAATCATGGGCCATCTCTTGGAGCCTGGATCAGCTTTATAAATTTAAGACTGGGGGAAGAGGAGGAGTGAAGTTTCACAAGTAAACCGAGGTGCCTTTTGCTAGAGTGAGAAGTCTGTCGCTTCTCTTGTTTACCTCTTCTCTAAATGCTTCCTCTCCCACCTCCGGGGGCTGTTTTGACTCTTCCATTTTGGCAGCAGCTCTTCACAAGTCTGCTGGAGGCCCCAGGAACAGGCCAGCAGCCCACTGCCCAGCTCAGACAGCCAACAGGAACAGCCACCTCCCTCCCCTGCCACTGGGGTCAGGCTGGACCCCAACAGTGGTTTCCACCACCCTCTTCCAGTGAGAGGCACAGCTGTGAGGGGTCAGGAGAAACAGAGCAGCCACTCACCAGCGCAGAAGCCACCCTGAGGTGGCTTAGGCCAGTCACTCTGATCTTTCACTCTGGAGCTCCCGCTAGCCTTTTCTAGTTTGAGAGGAGCAGGAAGCAGAGAGCACGAAGTGGGGCCATAATGTGCAAGGTTCTTGGATAAAACAGAATCCCAGGAACCAAAATGTGGGGTTCTAGTTCCAGATCTCTCTGTCAGTCCTTGGGCAATTCACTCCACCATCTGGGTCTTCAGCTTTCTCACCTGTAAAATAAAAAGGAAGGAACTACTAGACTCTGAGGTCCCTACTGAAAAATAAATCCCTGAATCATTCTCCAACTCACCCCCTCCTTTTTAAGTCACAAGACAGCCTGGCTCCTAGCTCAGTGCTGAAGTCTCATTATAATTTTGAGACCAACTCAAGGTCACAGCAGAAAACCACATTCGTTTGTTAATCAAGACTGTAAGAGCCATGATAGCAGGGACATATGCGCCCAGCCTCTGGCTCAGTGCTTGACACACTTAGTAGGCTCTAAATAAAGGCCATGTGGTTTTATAACACCTTTTCAAGTTAAGCCGTACCTTACTCATTCAGTCACTCCATCACCTCTTGAGCACGCACATAGCCTGGCACAGCACCCTGAACCCCACTGCACTGCAACTGCCACGACTGAAATAAACTTCTGTGATTACATATAAACAGAGTAACTGGTGACTGAGGCAGGGAATTAAATGCAAGGAGAGATTCCTCAACATATTAATGAGTGAGCTGAGAAATAAAGGGCTCTTCTGTTCCCATCCTAGAGCCTCCTGATGGCCAGCATTCTAATAGCAATTGCTTTAACCACCTCACACACTTTCAAAGCCAAAATTAACACCATACAACGGAACCCACCCCCCCATCACCATCACCACCCAGATAAATCCAGAAGGCAAAACCAAGCCTGGAGGGACTCAGATTTTCTCAAGAGAAGGAAATCTCAAAGTCCTCTCCAGATTTAGCTTACTTTGCCTGCCCTTAGCCACTGCTGCCATCACCCCTTGGGGACCCCACCAGGTTACTCCAGTCCAGCCATTCCTTGCTCCTTCCTCAGGTGAAGCCATTCTCAAATTAAATCACAAAGAGGGGGCAGCCAGTCTGTAATGATCTGTGTTTATTTAGTAAATGGGTTGATTGCCCTCATTTGTGGAGATTAAGGGTTAATTTCCCAACTGCAAAGAGAACCGATTTCTGGAAAGGCAGCCTCAGATAATTACCAGGGGAAATCAAGATTCGGATGACTCCCACCGAGGCCAGCCACTGCCGCCACCACCCTGCCCCTTCCCATCCAGCCTTGGTTTTTTCAGAGGCCTTTCCTGCCAGGTAGCCCTTCCCGGGTTCACTGAGGTTCCAGGAAGGATTTGGTAAACAAAGGCTGAGGAATTCCTAGGCCCCTTTAAACTGACATCTGGCAAATTCGAGATCACTTAACAGTTTCTCCCTCCTGCTCTCCTGGCTTTGAAAGGCAAATGTTTTGAGGTTTGTGTTCTCTTTCACAGAGTTTTTAATCAAGTGGAGTCAAACCACTTTGTCTACACCTTAATTGAAGAGCCTGGCTCTAGAGTTTAAAGTGCCATTTATAATAATAGGGAGAAGGCAAGGGAAAGTGGGGGCGGGGGCTAAGTGGAAATGTGAAAGGGAAGAAAGCCATGGGCAAGTGGCCCTCAAGAGAACGCTCAGGGTACTGAGCCCAGCCTTCTTGGCGCAAATCGGGCCTGTTATCAGGGGCCTGGAAAAGACAGCTCCCTTCCAGGACCAGGCTGGTGCACAGTCCCTGCTGTAGGAAGTCCTGGCTTAGGTGAGGAACCAGATCACAAAGTCCTACTCCCGGAGGCACAGCCTCGGCAAAGGTGCACCCACTGGCCAGGCCAACGGGTTAGTGGCCAGATCAGGACCCTGAGGATTCTTCTCAGTTTCCTGGTGTCCCTGAAGTCTTTCCTAGTAGGATCCTCTAGAGAGAGAAATGCAACCATCCATCTCAAAACAGACTTGCATACATTTGAGGACATGGTTAAATGACTTCATATGTTTTCCCAGGAGAAACAAACACTTTCACCTTATATTCTCGTCAGCTCTTTTGGATCCTGGCTTCACAGCAGACTCTCTTGGGGAGCTTTTAACAGACTTTCCAGAGGTGGCCCTGGGAAGCAGGTTTTTAAAAATTGAATCTTTCTGCTGCCACCCCCACCTCTCCTTTGAGAATAATCGCCTTTTAAACTCATTTGAGGTATTCTTCATACCAGTTCCTTCACACCACTTAATTTAGTTTACATGTCCCAAGTTTATGTTCAATTTAAAAGCGATAGCAGTGCATCGTTGATATGCACTTGTGGTCTCTGATGATTCCCAGGTCTTTTATCCCTAGCTAGTCTTTCACCATCCTTTATCTCTGCCATTCATAGGTCTTTATTTTCACTAAACTTCATCTGATTGATGAGCTGCACACATTCAAATCAAACATCTGCTTTGCGAAAAGCAATGAAGAAAAATAAGACAAGATTCCTACTCTCAAGGACCTTCCAAATAAATAGGTGGGGTAAGAAAACACTAAAATACAAGAAAGAATACAGGACAAAGAGTTCTCAAGAACATTTGATAGTGCCTACTATGAACCAGACATATGGTAATAAAAAGGAGAAAGCTTGGCTGTGAATACAGGAAAACCTCAAACAATGGCTAAACCAAGACAGAAGTCTATTTCTAGTTGAGAAATCCAGAGGGAGTTTGTTCAGGTTAACATGGTATGTCACAGTGTCAGGGACCCCAGCTCCATTTATCTTTTACCAAGGTCACCTCTGGAGTTCTGGCATTAGAAAGAGGAGAGCAGGGGAAATCTGGTCCCCTCCCACTGTACACAAAAATATTGTTTACTTCCATGGCCAGCACTCAGTGGCTGCCATAAGGGAGGCCGGAAAATGGGACCTTCATCCAAGTTGGTCAAATGTCCAGCCAAAGACAGGAGGTTCTGTCACTGGAAAAAAGGAAAAGCGATATCCAGAGACACTAGCATCTCCACACAATGCTGAGGGCACTGTATGCTTTTGCACACTCATTTCTCCAAACAACCCAGAAGAAAGAGTTCTCCTGGCCTTTACAGATGTTCCTGTCTTGCACTTTTGTGATTACAGTCAACTCAACGTCAGTGGCAGGCCTGAGAAGTATACTCTAGCACTCTTAATCTGGGCTATTGAGCAAGGCGAAGGGGGCTGCAAAATTGAGCCTTGCCAGCCAGCCCAGAGTGGATGCCTCTTCTCGGCTGGTGCTGACCCTGTGTTCAACCTTTTGCCGTGGAGAGCCCAGGGGAAAGTAGGAAGAGACCTGTTTTCAGCCTTTCCAGGTCCTGGTGTAGTGATCAATATGGTTTTCTCTTCTTGCTGGTAAGAGACAAGCAGCTGGGTGGCTTCATGAGTAGGGAAGGTAAGATTCTGAGGGAAGGAAAAGAGCCAGGAAGTAACTCTTCTAACCCGGTCTTTTAGTCTTCTTGAAACAGATGTTCCTGTCCCCTTCCTTCTTTGCTTTTTACTTTCCCCTTCTCACTGAAAGTTTCTCAGCTTCCACCAGTGTATTTGCCCTCAAACCCCTCCGCATTGGAAGGATCTAGTTAGGCGGCCATTTAGTGTCCAGTGGACACACCTGTTGGACAGGGGCCTCATGCCAGACAGCTTCATGACTGGGTCACATCATCTATTCCTGACTCAGTCTCTAAGGTCAAGGTTCATGTGGTACAAAGATGGCAATGTCAGTCTGAGAAAATGGTACCAAGTGCACTGTGGGAGTAGCAGCTGTTACATTTCAGAATAGCCACTGTGAACTTGAGCCTCACAAATAAGGTCCCAGGCCCAACATCATTCCATGCAACCAGACAGTTATCCAACCACCTCTCCCACTTTCTCTCTCACAACGTGCATGTGCACACACACACACACACACACACATATACACAAATACACCTCATACAAGACTTCCTTATGGATTTCATTATTTCCTTCTTCTAGTTCTTCAAGTAGAGTGAGATGTCCATGAGAGACCAAAGACACATCAGGCATCAGTGGCATCAGTGACACAATGCACTGGTTTGGAATACAACTCTGGGTCAGCAGTTCCCAAACCTGACTAACCCAAAAGAATCACAAAGTGAGCTTTTAAAAATTAAATCCTCAAGTCCCACGCCAGAGATTCTGACTCAACATTTCTGAGGTAATGCTCAGGTTTCTGAACTAACTAACTTACTTACTTCCCTCCCTCCCTCTTCCTTCCTTCTTCTTTCCTCCTCCTCCTCCTCCTCTTTCTTCCTCCTCCTCCTCCTCTTCTTCTTCTTCTTCTTCTTCTTCTTCTTCCTCTCTCCCTCTCTCTCTCTCCACCTCTCCCTCTCCCTCTCACATTTTATTCCTCAGATGATTTTCATGACCCACCACAGCTCTAACTCCCACCTTCAATCTTCTCGAAGGTTCTCTGGAATCTTTCACCACTACTGTGAGTCTGGTTCCTGTAGCTTCTCCTAAAGTGATAGCTTGCCAAAATTCTCTTTGGAGAGAGACCGATTATCCACCAACTTTTCCACCTGCCCTAGTGGGCAGGTCCCCACATATTTTAGATGCCCACATGTGCATCTTCAGCAATAGGGATTAAATTGTTACTTGGGAAATTAGAGAAAATTAATGGACACTTCCAAATAGGTTTGAAATTAGTATAGATGTAATGTTCAGGGGCTCATCACTAACCTAGGGTTGATTTCCCAAGCCTAGAGTTTGGGGGTTTTTCTAAATGTTGTGATAGCAGGGCTGTGGTTGTGGCTCAATGGTAGAGCGCCTGCCTGGCACATGTGAGGCCCTGGGTTTGATCCTTGGCACCACATAAAAATAAAATAAAGGTATTGTGTTCACCTACAACTAAAAAATATATTAAAAATATTGAGAGAGCTTTTGATCAGACATACAAAAGAACTAAGTTTAGCCATGTTTACCATGAAGACATCAAATAGTGCAGTAAGAAGTGGAAAATATTATATAGAGGTTTTAGTTCAGGTTTGGCTACTATAAAAAGAAACCTAAACATTGAGCTTTCCCAGATTGTTATGAAATTAGAGCTAGTGTATCTAAACCACCTGACACTGTATAAATGTAGTCATTATATTTAAAATATAACTACTTTGATTCTTTTAAAAAAATTTAAAGTTTATTTAAATTAGTTAGACATAACAGTAGAATGCACTTTGATACATCATATATAAGGGAGTATAATTTCTCCTTCTTCTGGTTATACATGGTGTAGAATACCACCAGTTGTATAGTTACATATGTACATGGGGTAATAATGTCTGATTCATTCTACTATCCTTCCTATCCCCATGCCCCCTTCCCTCCCTTCACTCCCCTCTACCTAATATAAAATAACTCTACTCTTCCCTAGCCACCCACCCCCATTATGAATTATATCAGCATATCAGAGAAAACATTAGGCTTTTGGTTTTTTGGGACTGGCTTATTTCGCTTAGCGTGATGTTCTCCCGCTCCATCCATTTACCAGCAAATGCCATAATTTCAGTACTCTTTAAGGCTGAGTAATATTCCATCATATATATATATACATATATATATATATCACATTTTTTTATCTATTCATCTGTTGAAGGAAACCTAGGTTGAAAACAATCTGAAGAGTAGAGGTGAGCCAGCCTCTGGCCAGCTCTTAGGGGCCAGCTCTGAAGAGCCAGCTCTTAGGGGCTTGGGTTGCTGCTTATGTACATGTTTTCCAAACTCCAAGCTGAGTGACATCATGCTGACTTGAAATTGGCCATGGTAGCTGTGTTTACACCATAAAAATTGGAAAATTTGTGATCAGGGATTTTTTCCTAGAGAATTAGACATTTACCAGCATACATGTATAAAAAATAACTTCAGCAAAGATCCAGAGTCACAAAGTAGGCAGCTAATGGGGCCTTTTATTTTCTCTCCTTTCTGCTTTGTATCCATATAACCAAACCAGAATTATTTTTTAAGGTACTTTATTTAATTATTTTGCAGTGCTTGGGCCATCCCAGCACCTTATGCATGTGAGGTAAACACTCTGCCACTGAGCTACACCCCTGGCCCACCAAACCAGAATTCTGCCCTGATGATTTTTCACCCTTGAATCACAAAGTATTTTGTAAATATTACACCATTAATTCTCACAACACGGGGATCTAGAAAGGTTAAGTGACTTTCCCAAAGCAGGACAAGAGGTCAGTGGTGAAAAGCAGAAGTAAACCAGTGTGTACCAACCATCTCTGCAGTGCTTCCTACATCTGGGCACTGTACCAGCTGGCCCTGAAGACACAGGTAGCAATTACCACCTTATAATTTCACCTTATAATCCAGATGGCCAAAGTCTCTTTCTATAGACTAAGATCCAGATGTTCTGTCTTCTGAGTACAGATTTGATCTCCCAGACTGGCCCATCCTCTGTACTTGGAGATTTTGTCCAGGATCACTGATGGCCTTTCATTAATCAACTTCCTCCATACTCTTTCTCCCTCCAGTCCAACTATTTTGAAAATAAAATTGGCCAGAGTTAGGGTTCTGCTCTAATTCTGTCAGATACAGGTGGCATCATAACCAGTCAACACTATTTTAATCTGTGACCTCTTTCTGGACTCCTCAAAGGCAGAGACCCAAGGGCAGTTTCTCTCTGTGGTCTCTTGTTTATAATATTCTGGGAAGGAAGGAAGGAAGGAAGGAAGGAAGGAAGGAAGGAAGGAAGGAAGGAAGGAAGGGCCCTCATAAGAAACAACCTCTAAAATGTTCCCAATGATCCTTACCCTCCGGTGGATTTTCACACCCTTCTGTAACCCCTGCTACCAGTTGAGAATGGGTGGAGCTAGTGATTTGTCTAATGAGCAGAATATGGCAAAAGTTACAGGATATCACTTCCAAGGTTAGGTTACAGAAAAACTCAGGCTTCCATTTTGATTGACATCTTGCTCTCTCTCTCCTTGCTCTAAGGGTGCCATATTTTTAGTGGCCTTATGAGAGGCACACATGCCAAAAGAACTGATGGCTCTGGCCAATGACTAGTGAGAACCAGAGGCCTGCCAACAGCCACTTGAGTTTGGAAGTAGTACTTCCAATGCAGCCTTGAAGCAACTGCAGCCACCCAACACCCTGATCGCAGCCTTGTGAAAGACTTCAAGCCAGAGGCCAGGCTAAGTGCTGACATGTAGAAACTATGAGACACTAACTATTGTTTCAAGCTGCTATATTTGGGGGTGTTTGTTACACAACAATAGATAAATAATAGAACTTATTCAACAAGGGAAATGTTTATCAGACAAATTCAATGACTCAATCTGCTATCTAAATCAACATGAGGTCTGCATAGTCTTCCTCTTCATTTTGGACATCTCTTTTGTAATATTTGAAAGTGTTTTAGAAATGAAAATATTCCTAGCTGGGCATAGTGGTGCATGCCTATAATCCCAACTACTAGGGAGGCTGAGGCAGAAGGATTGCAAATTGGAGGCCATCCTGAGCAACTATGTGAGACCCTGTCTCAAAATAAAAATTTAGAAAGGGGTGCAGGGGCTGGGAATCTATCTCAGTGGTACATTCAATCCCCAGTGAAAGAAGAGAAAGAGAAAGAGAGAAAGAAAGGAGGGAGGGAGGGAGGGAGGGAGGGGGAGAGGAGAGGGAGAGAGGGAAGGAAAGAAAGAAAAGAAAAAGGCAGGAAAAAAATAAATAAGAATGTTTTTATTTTGGGAATAATTTAACACCCCATACTAAAATGAAAACAGTCAATGGCAAACTGGCAACTAGATATCCCAAGTCCTCAACATTATAATGTCAAAATTGTCTGGTGTAAGAGAAGCCAAAAAGGGAAGCATGTGCTAAAAGCTGCCCTTTCTGGTCTTGCATGAGTAATTCTTGCAGCTGGAGTTTCATTATAACCACAGGATTGTGGCACCACAAATGTGGACATTTTCAAATCTGTCCTGACATCAGAGTGTAATTCAACTAGATAAACCTGGGACTTAGCCAAAATAAGTAGCATTTGAAAAACTGGAGCTAATGAATAGCATCACTTTTCTGTGGGACCATATGACTATGATGTGAAGAAATAAAGACCTTTGTTATTTTAAAGGGCAGGGACAATTGGGAGTTTTGCAGCAGACAGTTACAAAATTTTCCACCCTTAACTTATTTCCAAAGAAGATACCAGTAAGTGGCTTTAGGAGTTGGGTCTGGAAGGTGTTGCTTGGAAAGAAAATTAAATTGATCCTGGACAGAATGGAAACCAATGTTACTGCATTTGCAGAGCCTACAAAAGACTATTTTAGTCCCTAACATTAGGAACCTACTTTTCCTCATCTGTTCCTTTTTATTACTTAGCTCCTTAAAATCATAACATACTGTTATCAGGCAAGGCATGGAAAGCTACAACAGACATCTCTTACAAACAGTAAATTCTTATTTTTTGTAATAAATTTGGATTGAGATTTGTGTGGGCTTCTCTCTCTTTTCCTTCCTTTCTTCCTTTTTATGGTGTTGGGGAATTTAACCCAGGGTCTCCATCATGGTAGGCAAGTGCTCTACCACTGAGCCACATCCCTGCCCTGGACTGAGGCTTTTTTTTTTTTTTTTAATCTTTTTAAAAAAATAATTGTGTTTTTGTTTGTTTGTTTTTTAATCTGCCTTTGCTTCTCTACTTTTTTGCACTTGTCTGCCTGGGACAAAGCAAAGAAGACTCACATCTGTGACATTTTCCATCTGGAATGGGTTTTCTGAATCTTATGCATAGATTATTTTTAAAATATTTCATTTGTCCCTTGTCAGTTTTATTAAGAGCTCTTTTTTTCTTTCTAAATTATTATCTCTATCACCTAAAATCAGAGCTGTCTAGGGCTATAATATGAGAAGTAAAAGCTCATCAACTAAACTGGTTTTAGTTGCATTTGAAACAGTATTTTATCCTGTCGGTTTTCATTTTATTTGATGACAGTGCTTGGTATTTCTCCCTCAATACGCAAAGATGACTTAGATCAGTGGCCTGATGAATAAGCATGAAAATTTGATTTAGAAAAGGAGGATATCCTGAACCTCATGGAGAGAAAAAAGGAATCTAGCCCCCACCACACACATTTTAAATGACAAAGCAAAGCAGCTCTATTGCCTTGAAACATCTTTGAACGAAATATCAACACTCTGAAATGGTAGATAATACAAATAATAACTTAGAAAGAAAAAGGGAAAACCTCGAAAAAAATACAAGGAAGGAATGAAACGTTTTTAAAGCAAATAATGTTTCCTTAATTTTTTTATTACCTTGAATCAAAAGAAAACAGGGGGAGAGAGAGAGAGAGAGAGAGAGAGAGAGAGATGCATCTGGTGTGAGGGGGAAACTGATTCTTAAGAGGAAAAAGAAGACACCTATTGAAGGCCGGATGGAGGATGTGAGCAGTCTGACACCTTACCTTGGTCCAAAGGACTCAGCCCTTTAGAACCATTAACAGGAGTGGGAAACGACAAAGAACTGTGAAATCGAAGGAAAGATTCCCAGAAAACTTCAGTGATAGAAAATAAATAAAAGAAAAACAGAAGACGTTCAAGTCTCCAAGGGAAATGAATCCAATTAATTTGTCTTAGATCTCAGAATCAGTTTTTTCCCCAAGCTAAAGAAGCGAACTAGAGATAGCAACTTCTGCCAACATTCAACCTGATCAGAAATCTCTCAGAGCACCAGCACCCCGGTCTGAGACAGGCTGAAGGGCTTGGCCGGCAATAACGTTTCTTAAAAGCATAAGATTGGTGTGTGTTGGAGGGTGCGGGTATGGGTAGGTGGATGTGCACGCGCGCAGGGTCGCGCGTGACAGAGATTTTTTTTTCTTTTCTTTCTTAACGTGTTACTTGACTGCACGGGAATTCGCGATATTCCTGGCTGCCCAGAAAGAGGGGAGAGGCCCCCTGGCAACTTCCGACTAGTCAGGAGCAATCAGAACGCGCGCGAGAGCGCCCAGTGCCTGGAGCAGTGAGAAGAACAAAAGAACGCTTGCCAATCAGAAAACGCTACCCGAGAACAAGGATAACCCCTCTTTGTGTTTTGAAAACCCTTTAATTAGCACATGCACTGGTTTCTAATACGCATTAAAACTTTTCTAAGCAGATTCCAAATGGAGGATCGAAATGATTGCTTCTGCAACGAAGAAGGGATCCTGAAAGGCCATACGCCGCAGAACTAAGGAAAACAGGGCAACCACAGACGCTCTAAACCGTACAGAGTGTTCCTGGGCACTCGGTCTCAGGTTACTTTTATAACCATTCCCCCAGTGCTGTCTTAGCTCTCTTAAAACCTCACTAAGCCACACCAGCTCTCCAGGCTCTGAGCTGAGCCGTGCAAGCGGGCGGGTGGCCTGGGTCACGGGTCCCCCGCGCCCCCCATTCCGGGCCCTCTCGAGGGTCTGCACTTCCTCCCGCCTGAAGTCGCCTCCTCCGCCGACTCAGATTTCTCCTCCGAGGCTGCCCCTCCATTTTACAATTGGGGAAGGGGGTGAGAGGAAATTGTGGCCTCACGTGGTCTGTTGGGGCTTGGAGGGAGAAATGCAATCCGCAAGGCGCACCCCCTCTCGCCTCGTACCGAAGCCCACATTTACGTAACCAAGAACCCCCAGCCCAAGCCAGCCTTTTCAGACCAGGCAGGGCTAACGTGATTCTCTGGGTCACTTCGCTCTCGGTGAGGGCATTAAGCTATTCTCAGCTTCTCCTCTCAAAAGTCTTTGGCGAAAGCGCCCTTCTGCTCAGGAATGTGTATTTTAGTGTGCCCGGAAGAGGAGCAAATCTTTCAAGTAAATTCCCTTTCTGGTGCGTTTTTCTCCCCTGAGCGAATTCAGGGTAAAAGTTTTTCCTAACTTTTCCCTCCCGGTCCCCTGCCCCTCCCCTCAGGAATCCGCCCTGAGCGCAGCAGACACCGCCTCCCCTGTTCCCTCGCCCGCCCCTTCCGACTTCCACCCAACCGGGAGGCGACTACAGAGAAAACAAAGGCCGTCATTGGGCCGCCTGGGGGCTCCGGGCCCGCCCCCGGAGTGGTTTGTGAATGGGGGGAGGGGAGGAGGCGGGGCGGCCCGGAACCCCGGGAACCCGATGCTTCTTCTGGCCACTAGCGCGGCTCCCAGGCGTTACTCCGCGCTCCCTCCCGGCGGGCGGTGGCGGCGGCGGGCGCCGGGACTCGGGGGCCAGGGCGGCGCGGAGCTGGGGGAACCTGATCCAGGCCGTGGGTGCTACGGGCCTTGCAGCTTCAGACACTGTGTAACTGGATTTCCAAAACGAACTACCCGAGCTGTTTGGCTCCCAAACGCCGATCAGACAGAGCGAGAACCAGCCTCTTGAGTGAAACTTAGGGCCGAGCTTTTGGTGCTGGAGAAGGCGCGGGGTGTGGAGGAGGAGGCGCAGGAGGAGGCGGCGGCCAGCAGAGCCTCGAGGCGAGGAGGCGGAGCAGTACCGCCGAGGCGGCGACCAGGGCGAGCAGGCGGCGGCGCCCGGCTCTCGCCTGGCGGGGCCGGACTTGGTGTGGGGGACGTGCGCATTTCTGTGCGCTGGGGGTCGAGAGACTTGGGCAAACTTTGAAGGGTAACCGGAGACGCTTGTTGCTCCTCGCCGCAAAGAAAGCCGCACCGTTACGTCCCGGCGGGGAGGGTAAGGCGGCCACCCTCCGAGCCCCCGGCCCAGGCGGACGAGTTTGGGCCCCCAGCGGCCTCCTGAGTGCCAGGCAGAGGCGGCTGCGGCGCCCCCGCGGCTGGTGGCCTCGCCCCCGCGGCGCAGGCACCCAGCGGCAGCGCCCTCGGCTCCGCGCCGCCCACGGCCCGGCCCCGGCGCCGGGAGGACTCTCATGCGCCGGGCGCGGCGGCGCCTCCCCGCATCCCAGCCTCTCCCAGTTGTCTCGTCTCAATCCTCCGGCTGAGAACGCCGCTGCACCCGCGGCCGGCGATGCGGGGCCCTGGCGCAGCAGCATCGCGCCTGCCCCTGGGCCTGTGCGCCCTGGTGCTGGCGCTGCTGGGCGCGCTGCCCACGGGCACCGGCGCCCAGCCATACCACGGGGAAAAGGGCATCTCGGTGCCGGACCACGGCTTCTGCCAGCCCATCTCCATCCCGCTGTGCACGGACATCGCCTACAACCAGACCATCCTGCCCAACCTGCTGGGCCACACTAACCAAGAGGACGCGGGCCTCGAGGTGCACCAGTTCTACCCGCTGGTGAAGGTGCAATGTTCTCCGGAGCTGCGCTTCTTCTTGTGCTCCATGTACGCGCCAGTGTGCACCGTACTGGATCAGGCTATCCCGCCGTGTCGCTCCTTGTGTGAGCGCGCTCGCCAGGGCTGCGAGGCGCTCATGAACAAGTTCGGCTTCCAGTGGCCAGAGCGGCTGCGCTGCGAGAACTTCCCCGTGCACGGTGCTGGCGAGATCTGCGTGGGTCAGAACACCTCCGACGGCTCCGGGGGCCCGGGCGGCGGTCCCACCGCCTACCCTACAGCTCCCTACCTGCCCGACCTGCCCTTCACCGCACCACCCCCCGGGGCCGCAGATGGCAGAGGCCGCTCTGCCTTCCCCTTCTCGTGCCCCCGCCAGCTCAAGGTGCCCCCCTACCTGGGCTACCGCTTCCTGGGTGAGCGCGACTGCGGCGCCCCGTGTGAGCCGGGCCGCGCTAACGGCCTCATGTACTTTAAAGAGGAGGAGAGGCGCTTCGCTCGCCTCTGGGTGGGCGTGTGGTCGGTGCTGTGCTGCGCCTCGACGCTCTTCACTGTACTCACCTACCTAGTGGACATGCGACGCTTCAGCTACCCAGAGCGGCCCATCATCTTCTTGTCGGGCTGCTACTTCATGGTGGCCGTCGCGCACGTGGCGGGCTTCCTCCTGGAGGACCGCGCCGTGTGCGTGGAGCGCTTCTCCGACGACGGCTACCGCACGGTGGCGCAGGGCACTAAAAAGGAGGGTTGCACCATCCTCTTCATGGTGCTCTACTTCTTCGGCATGGCCAGCTCCATCTGGTGGGTCATTCTGTCGCTCACTTGGTTCCTGGCGGCGGGCATGAAGTGGGGCCACGAGGCCATTGAGGCCAACTCGCAGTACTTCCATCTGGCCGCGTGGGCCGTGCCTGCGGTCAAGACCATCACCATCCTGGCCATGGGCCAGGTGGATGGGGACCTGCTCAGTGGGGTGTGCTACGTGGGCCTGTCAAGCGTGGACGCGCTTCGGGGCTTTGTGCTGGCGCCCCTGTTCGTCTACCTCTTCATCGGCACGTCCTTCCTGCTGGCGGGCTTCGTGTCTCTCTTT
This sequence comes from Glaucomys volans, assembly GCA_020662805.1. NCBI lineage: Eukaryota > Metazoa > Chordata > Mammalia > Rodentia > Sciuridae > Glaucomys > Glaucomys volans. The sequence goes on along the minus strand of JAJEJO010004837.1, from coordinate 272,079 downwards.
CGAATTCGCACCATCATGAAGCATGACGGCACCAAGACAGAGAAGCTGGAGAAGCTCATGGTGCGCATCGGCGTCTTCAGCGTGCTCTACACGGTGCCAGCCACCATCGTGCTGGCCTGCTACTTCTATGAGCAGGCCTTCCGGGAGCACTGGGAGCGCACCTGGCTTCTGCAGACATGCAAGAGCTATGCCGTGCCCTGCCCCCCTGGCCACTTCCCGCCCATGAGCCCCGATTTCACCGTCTTCATGATCAAATACCTGATGACCATGATCGTGGGCATCACCACCGGTTTCTGGATTTGGTCAGGCAAGACCCTGCAGTCGTGGCGCCGCTTCTACCACAGACTCAGCCACAGCAGCAAAGGGGAGACTGCGGTATGAGCCCTGGCCCTTCCCCCTCCCCTTGCCTACCTACCCCCATGCAGGGGAAGAGGCGCGATAGCGAAGGAACTGCGGGGTGGGGAGCTTGTTTCCATAACTTGTCCACCTTCACTGAAAAGTGACCTGGAAGCTAGAAGTTATTTGGAGGTGGGAAGAGATTTGGGACGAGGGGTGGTTTGGAGAGGGGAGACCTGGGTGTAAAGAAGGTTTGTATGAAAAGACTGGCAAAGACTTGCAGGATGATGATGATGATGAAGATGGTAGTGGTGGTGGTGGTGGTGATAAAGAATGATGTTAACAGCAAAAGGTGTGGACCCACTTGGGCTCATCCAGAAGAGTGAGATCAGCAGAGGCTGTGAGTTCTTCCCGGCTCTGGGTCTGAGCTGGGGCTGTGAGCAATTCCCCTGTGCAAGGCAAGTGGCCTGCTCTCACTCCTATGGGGCCCGGGAGAAAGGTACAGCTCTGTCGGCAGCAGCGGCTTTGTTGGGAAGAGGGAGAACCCCTGCGGTGTCCTTGTCAAGATGTGGTCAAACCATAATCTCTTTTCACTAGGGCCAAACTGGAGCCCAGATGGGTTAATTTCCAGGGTCAGACATTACAGTGTCTCCTCCCCTACCCCCTCCCGCCTGTTTTTCCTCCCCTACTCCTTTCAAGTCTTGTAAAATAAGCATTTGAAAATCCTGGGAGGCCTGCCTGCTAGAATCCTAATGTGAGCATGCAAAAGAAATGACGATAACATTTCCAGATGAGGCCAAGGAACCCAGTAGTAGGTATTTCTCTACTTTTTCATTTTCTGGGGAAGGCAGGAGACCAAAAGAAGGGTGTTTTATTTGGTTTAATACCCTGAAAAGAAGTGATGACTTGTTGCTTTTCAAAACAGGAATGCATTTTTCCCCTTGTCTTTTGTTGTAAGAGACAAAAGAGGAAACCAAAGTGTCTCCCTGTGGAAAGGCATAACTGGGAAGACAGCAACTTTTATAGGCAGAGCAGTGCAAAGCTGAGCTTTCCCTTTGATTGTTAATTTGGTTGAGATAAACATTCCTTTTTAAGGAAAAGTGAAGGGCTGTGTGGAGCCCATGTCCCATTCAGCCAGAGGTTCTGACTTGGATAAAGGAAATGCAAGGAGTTTTGTTGTTTGTTTTAAACACATTTAATTCAGAACACATGATTCAACAGGCTGTGTTAAAATGTTTAAGGAAATCTCTCCCTTTTTTTCCTCTCACTATAAGCCTACATTTAGGTTTTCTATTTTCTCCTTCCAATTCGGATTCTTCAGGATAAAAGAAAAAAACATACTGCCTTCAGCCTCATAATAAAGAAAAGTTAAATATTAAAAAGGGTAAGAGAACCATTTTGTCTATTTTTTTCCCTTGGTTCCACAAATCTGTTTATAAAAACATCATGTGTATGTTGACCCTGTCTGGTTGGGTGAGGAGGTGATCTGAAGAAATGATAGTGAATGAAGAGGAAAGTTTAAACTATGGGCCCCATTTTTAAAGAAAGTCATTAAAAGAAGGTAAACTTCAAAGTGATTCTGGAGTTCTTTGAAATGTGCTGGAAGACTTAAATTTATTAATCTTAAATCATGTGCTTTTTTTTCTGTAATAGAACTCTGGTTCTTTTGCATAGTAGTGAAAAGCTGAGCAGAGGATCACGGAAGCTAAACTCTACTCCACCTTTGACACTACCCTCCAATCTTGTAACACTATCCAGTTTCTCAAACAGTTTTTAAATGCCAATCAGAAGGCACTGTCGGGAAGTTACTTTGTGTATGTAATGTTCAGTTGAATGGAGCTGCTTTTACGTTAAATCTAAAATTGATCTTGTGTTTCTTAAACTGTCTCACCTTTGAACTGCCACTACACAGGTTTTGGCATCTTTTGTGTTGTATCTCTCAAGTGCATGTGAAATTTGTAAAATAGAGACAAGTGCAGTATGTATATTTTGTAAATCTCCCATTTTTGTAAGAAAATATATATTGTATTTATACGTTTTTACTTTGGATTTTTGTTTTGTTTTGTTTTGCCTTTAAAGGTCTACAATGAAGCCCCACTATCACATGTACAGATCACAAATAAATTTTTTTAAATACAATGTGAACGTTTATCTCCTATTTTTTGTGATATTAAACCAAAGAACAAAGCTTTGTGCTATGGAAAGAAGGTAGGGAGAGATACTATTGAGTGTGTCCCCTGTATACTCAACAGTATAGTGAATGCCTTGATTGTCCTTTTTAATTTTTCTTTTCTATTGTCTCTGCTTCCTGTCTCCCATGCCACTCCACCACATTATATACCTCTAACCCTTTTCACATGAAGCTTTGGATGACCTCCTGAAGGTACAAAATACACATCTCCTTTAGAGAAGTGCTGGCTGGTCTGTGTTTATTGCCCTTAAGCGATGAAGTCCATATCTGAGAGAGGACTAGAAGATATTTTTGGTATTCTTTTACTTTTCTGGTGGTGTTTCCTTGGGAAGAATTCAGTGACTTTTTTAAGTGTTTTGTTGTTATTTTAACCAATTGGTGTTTTTGTATTCTAATGCACCTTATCTAAATTGTTACTATTTAAATACTTTGGGTTGGGGTGTTAGGAAAAGTCAGTAGATGCTTCCAGATAAGCACAGAGGCCTCCTTCAAAACTCTCAGCTATAGGCGTCACTCTACCTTCTAGGTAGAGCAAACCAGAGGTTGGGCAGCTCCCTGGGCTGGCAATGACTCAGCAGCTGGGGCAGGAATAGACTCGGCGCCTGACCCTGAGATGGCTTCAGAAGCCACCAGGCTATTCTTTCCTCTTGTAGAAGAAGCTAACTTTGGAATCAGAGGAGACTGAGAAGCCCTCCTCTCTAGGCACTTTGATATTTAACAGCTCTTCAGGGAGAAGGATGGCAAAGCCTTCCTAGAATGCTTTTTTCACTCACCTCTCTTTAATTCAGGTGCCAATAGCCTGGCTTTTAAAAATACAGTCAATTCCTTCTGCGGCTGTGGAGACCCTACGCCGACTGGGTGCTGCCGTCCTGCTTCGGTTGGAAGTTTCTGTAGTTCGAAAGCATAACAGAAACAGTTCTGTTTTTGTTTTAATTAACAGGCTCACACACATGCCTGGTGTGTTTTACAAACTCAGGGAATGAAAACCAGTGACAGTCTCTCCAGGAGGAGGAAGCCGCTGGTAGACACTTGGTGCAAAGCAGCCTCTCTTTACGAGCCTCCTGGGTTTTGAACATCACAATGGGTGTGAGGTCATCCTAACCTGCAAAGAGTTTGGCATCAAGGAAAGAGAAAAATAACAACTTCAAGTCCCTTAAGGTTTATCCAGTTTTTGCTCATAAAATGACACCCTTTAGGTTAAAGCATGCCTCTTTTCACACCAAGCTAATACGCCTGTTAAGAATGTTTGCTTTCAGAGTAGGTGGAAGGCTCCCAATGGGGTTTTTTTCTTGCAAATTAACTGCTGAAGGCACTTAGACCCTTCTGGGGGAGAGCTGTGCGACTGTTCTTAAGAACACATCCCCTTCCTCCTGGGCGGCTGCCTTGTCTTTCAGGGCTCTCTAAGATTGAAGAGTGTTGGTCTTTAGTATGGGAACAAAGACACCATGTGAATAAATTGCTACCTGCCTTTTGGTAAGCAAAGATAAAAGTGTTCGCTTTAATTCCTTTCACATTGTGATGCCTTCTTATGCCCTTGATTCTTACTTAAGAATTTTAGCAGCTCAGGGATTTTTCTTAAGGAGGTGCATTTTAGCAGAAAAATATGTGAGGGAGAGCGTTTGTGAAAGGGCATGTATAGAGTTTAAGAAAAACATTGGCAGGAGTTTGGTGTTAATCCCCAGATAAGGGGCAGAAACACTTGTGAAAATTTTCTGCAGTTTATAAAACAAAACTAGCCTACACAACAATCACACACAACACCTAATCTTTTTAAGTAGGTATGTGAGAAATCTTGGCAAGAAAAAAAAATTCTCCTGTTAGCACCTTAACATTTTTTAAAAAAATGTCTTGAACCTACTCCATATAAAATAGTGATGTTAGAAATTCTCTAAGTAGGACCATCATAGTGTCCCAGCTGTAGGTTTGAGCCCTGTAATTACACTGGGAAAATCTCTTCTGACTCTCCCATCTTTAATTTCACTGAAAAGGCAGGTGGCTATTTATAGATGGTATATTTTTATATATGCATATGTGAACAGTGAATAACGGTCTACAGGCTCCAGGAAATCCTAGAGGGGACCCCAAACACTCCAATGTGGACTTAAATAAACGATTCATAGCTGTGTTCTATTTTGTTCTTATTTTCCTCTCGTTGCATCAAACTGGGTTCCTAAAATTTGATTCTTAAACTCTTACTTTTTAGTATGTGATTTTATCTTACTTCTAAATCTGTATTCCTCACATTTCATACAAAGGTCAGCTAGTTGAAAGAGTACCATTGAAATGTTAACTCTCGGATAAATACACATTTCTTTGGTTTTGTTTTGTTTGTTTTAAAGGTACAGTCTTTCGGAAATTTCTCACTTAGTATCACAGTGGTAGAAAAAGGTAAGCTTGACAATAGTAGTTTATTTATTGTAAATATTCCAGTTCAACAAGCTACTGATCAAGCGGTCCTAAGACAGAAGTTACTAGAGGGACAACAGATGAAAGAAAGATAAAGTCCACCCTAAGTAACTCTAGACCCAATTCAGAGTGAAGAGAGCATCCCCAAGGGAAAAAAAAAGCAGATAACCATTATACCAAACATAACCTGGCAAGGGTGAGGACAGAGACACAAATGCTATTTGGAATAACATTGCCTGACATTTGGTGATAGTTGCCATTTTAAAAAGCTCCTTTCACATTCATCATTTGACTTTATCCTCACAATTATTCCAACCCTGAAATGGAAAGTAATTCCTATTTGAAAGATGAAGAAGCTGACTCAGGGTAGTGACACAGGGAGAAAGAATGAATCTCCTGTCCTCACGCTGAACCCAGCTCACTTTCCTTATTCTGCCACCAGGCCGCCCACACAAGGTACTGCACAGGTTTAGCAGGGGGAATGACCCACCCAGTCATAGAGAGCAGGTGTCTAGCTAGAACGCATTCCAAGAACCCAGACAATGTGGTGCTCTTAGGTTGGTTCTAGATTGACTGTCCTCAGCTGATGAAGTTGACATCTGAGACCAAGGCCTGTGTCCAGCCTCCTATGATTGCAAGCACAAGCACTGTTTGAAGTGCTAAATTGGCTTGTCTGTTTGTGGCTCATTCACAGCTATTTCAAATCCCCAGCCGTGTATTCCACCCTTCAGTCAACCAAGCCAACGTGTACTCTGGAGGAAAATGAACTTTAGTATCAACCAATTCAAAAAGTGAAATCCTTACTGTGTCCCTGTCCTCTGGCTACTCTGCCACCCCTCACTCCTCTCCATCAGCAATTCCACTATCTGATAGTTCATCTTCCTCAAAACCCAAGGGATTTTTATTCCAGGGGATCTTCTTGGCTTCTCTGCAAGCACAGGACCTTTGTCACAGCCTGGTTTAGCCTGGTTTAGCCGTAGTCTCACTGATCTTGGAATTTCTGTAGCTGGGAATTTTGATACAATTGACAGGACACAGGGTTTCTTTTTTATTTTTGGTGGTGCTGGGGATTGAACCCAGGGCCTTGTGCATGCAAGGCCAGCACTCTACCAATTGAGCCATAGTCCCAGCCCAGGGACACAAGTTTTTTGATTCTGATCAGTTATACCCAGGCAAGAACTTAAGCACTTCTCTAGGTTCCTGAAGCCTCTTTCAAACAAAAGGCTTCCAACAAGCAAAAATAAAACGGGCTATTGTGAGGGGTTCGAGTGTGCTTAGGCTGGGCATCACACTTTGTAAGGACCCTTCAGGGAGCTCAAGTCCACTTCTTTCACTAGCTAGCTTCCATTAATGCTTCCCACCTGTAAAGTACTTTATGAAGTTCAGTGCTGGCAGCGATTCAGTCTAGAGTTCAAGAAGTGGTCTTGAGAGATAAGCTTATCAGGAGCACTAAAAGGCATTCAGGAGGCAGTAAGAAAGGGAGGAAGTGAGAAGAGGGAAAGTTCCCTATAGTCCATGAATAAAGACAAGCTGTGCAAATGATTTAACCTAATCCTACCCACCCTTGGAAATGTTGATTCCCCCAACTTCAGAGTAGCCTTGCAGATTCTAGAGTACCATTTAATCAAAGAGAAAAGTATGTTGAGGAAAGTATGGTCTGACAGGGGATAGGAAATTAACTGCCAATAATGGAAGCATGTGATACATAACTTAGCACCAATTTTATTTTTTTAATTTCTAAAAGCAAACACATGGCATGTAACATTTAGTTCCAGTTTCCAGGTCTGGAGGAGCTGGAAGGAGTGATGGGTGGCAGCTGGTCCCTGAATTGCTTTTTGCAGCAGATGTAGAGAACAAGACCCTGAGCTAAAATCATGAATTCCCTTCAACTCCAACAGATGGTTTCTGGAGGACTCACCATGTGTCACGTGCTGTGCTGGCCTTGTGTTCAGTACAATGGCTGCTGGGACTTGTTATCCTGAGTCTCAGTCAGAGTGGCAATCAGCAAACAAAGCACCCTCCTTTCCTCAGAAGTGGGTAGGGCAGAGTGGCTGGAAAACACCATGCTCTATGTTGAAAAAGCATCTTTCTCCCCAGGGCCCTGAAGTACTAACAAATGGGTAGAGGTATCTTGATCATATATACAAAGATGGGGAAACTAGAGTTGAGGGGTTAAAAAGCAGCTCATACACTGTCATAGGTAATCCCAGATGAAGAAGGAAACACCAGGTCTTCCAAATACTGAATCTGGTCATCTTTCCCCCACAGAAATGGGATTTGAAGAAGTGATGTGGCTGGAAAAAGACCTTAGAGGGGCTGCAGAGTGGCGGGGGGTTGGACTAGCTTTGCAAAAAGAAGCATGATGGAATAGCTCGTTGCCAAAGGCAGTACAAACTGGCTCTTGTACTTTATTAATAATGATGATCGCTATGTTTATGATTGCTAACATTTATTGAGCATTGACAATATGCTAAGCCCTGGGTGCAATATGGTGTACTGGGAGAGATAACCCACACAAAGCTCTAGCCACAGTATTTGGCATCTAACAAGTAATCAATAATATCAACATCATCATCATTAATATAACATCATTGTTATTAATATGTAATTGTCTCACTTATCCTTCACAACCCCAGGAGGGAGGCATAGTTGTCCCTCATTAGACAGATGAAACTCAGCCCTACAAGGTAAGTTGAGAGAGTGGCAACTTGGATTTCGTCTGTTCTCCTGATCACCAGGCCACAAATATTTCCTGGGGTCTTACTGCCTTTCCATTTTCTATTCTCTTTAATTTAATCCAGAACCATTCAAAAGGCAAATTAATTTACATCAACACAGAACAGAATTCGGAAGGGGATTTTCAGTGCTAGTTCCCAAGAACTGTTTATTTTTTTCTTAGGTAGAAGCAGGAGGCTCATAAATGCTATTTAAATTCTGAAGGCTGGAGGCTCCCTATTCTTGCCCTGCATGAGCTTCTGCATTGGAGTTTGAGGGCCCAGCAGCAGGAATAAACTTGGGGAGATGCTTTGCAGACATCCCTGCCAGCCCTTCAGGGCTTAGTTAAGAGTACCTTGGAAGCCTCCTCTATGGCCACAGGCTCCCGGCCTGCCTAGTCCAGCCCCGAAGAAGAGCCTGTGCTCCGAAGGGTGGGACAGGCACCCAATGAGAAAGTTCAGGCTTCCTGCTGACCAGGGCAGTCTGTCTCCCCACTGGTGAGTCAGTGAGTGGGAGCATGAGGAAATCAAACTCTGATACAATAGAAAACCCCTTCCCGAAGGCCTATGGGGAAATCACAAAAATGTTCATATTATTATTGTCACACATATCAATTTTATCATAATGAAATAATAATATGAATAGTTGATATTTAATGAGTGCTTACTATGTGTCAGTTCTGTGTTAATACTGATATCAACTCCTTCAATCCATACAACATTATGAGAAAGAAATTATCATGATTCTCACTTTACAGGTTCTCAGTGTGAACTTCGAGAATCATACTGAGCCTTAGAGTTGGACATGAGCTCAAGAAAGCTATGTGAACTTGTACCTTAAATGCCTTTCACTATAGAAAGGGCAACTGAGGCACAGAGACCTGGGTCAAAAGAAGGGAGAACGGGCACTATTTTAGGTCTGCCTCCAATTCCAGAGTTCTTTAACAGCAAGCCATTTTGGGGAAAAAGTGAAAACAATTTCAGGGAACGTAAATCCCCCCAGGAAGCATGAATTCTGGAGGCAACACTCTTGTTGGTATCCTTAACAATAATTTTAAGAATAACACATAATAAAATAAAATAATAAAAACACATTGAAATAATTCCCTGTTTCATCAATAACAAATCCAGTGCATTTACAGAGAAGGAAGTGAACGCTGCCCTTCTTCCTGATGCTGAGTGTCCAAGTGAAAAATCATCTTGAACCCCTAGAACATGGCACTTCACTCCTGCATTTGTGCTTCTTCAGGCTTATGTGTTTGGCAGAAAGAAATCTGGGTTTCCAACAGAAGAACATTCCAGTCATAGGGGACTTTGTAGCAGAAACCAGTAAGTGAAAACCCAAAAGGTTTAGTCCAGTACAACTGTTCTACTAGTCTGCTGGTTATTTTGTTGTTGTTCTTGTTATTGGGTTTGAAACCAGGGGCACTTTACTACTGAGTTCCTTGCCCAGTTCTTTTTTTACATTTTATATTTTATTTTTTATGTGGAGACAGGGACTCACTAAGTCTCTGAGGTTCTTGCTAAGTTGCTGAGGCTGGTCTTGAACACTCAGTGCTCCTGCCTCAGCCTCCTGAGTCACTGGGATTATAGGCATGTGCTACCATGCCCAGTCTAATCTGCTGATTAAAGCCTGATAAATGTTAGATGTAATAAGGAACTAATGTGTTTTTTATAGTTTATCCAGGGTCTTAGTGAGCTCTAGATTGCTTAGAAATTCTAGATTCTCGCTGTAATTCAAAGTCATGCAAAAAAGAAACAGAATATTGTTGAGGGTGGTAGGGTGCACACAGATTACTTAAGATAAAAGTAGTCTGGGGTATAGTTCAGGTTGGACCTGGTTGACCTAAAGGTGGGCAGACTGAAGGAAGGAAACTCCAAATGTTAAGGTACAATCTTTGAAATTTTGTCCATGATTAGAAGCCTTGCTTACTTATTCCCCGCCAACCGACTCCCTGCATTGAAACACCATAGTTATAACTCCTTTTTTCCTTGTTACATTCTGGGTCTCATTCTATGAAGGTTGACATGGATTTCAAATGGATGTCCCTTGACACCTTTGCACACCTTTACCAGTCCGACACTATTTCACTTTTGGCAGAAGAGAATCCGGAGTAGGAGAACTTGTTGCCATTCTCATCACTATTTGCACTCACCATTTCCAAAAGTGAGTAAATCGCTCCTTTTCCTTAGGAAAGTCAATGCAGGATTAATCAGCCAGCAGCCCTCCTGGCTTCCAGCATGGTGCGCATTTGCCAGATCCTTCAGCATTCTTCAAAAGCCAAATGGCTTGATAAAGTCAGAAGAGTCCCAGAAAATAAGAACAAATGTTTCTAACCAAACCATCCTCTCAAGTCACAGAGAAGTTTCATTTTACTGTCAGCACAAGTGGCTGACAAAAAAGGAGGCTAAAAATTAAAACTTTGAGTTCTTTATCCAAGGTCTGCTTAAGGGAGCTCCCCTACAAAAGCAGATTCTTATTTCATTTAAGGTGGGAATCTATTTCACCGTAAGAGTTAAACAAAACAGCAAGGAAATTCAGTTAGTTCATGTCTGATGAGAGGAAAGCAAAGTACAATTCCTCCATTCACCAAGTGGTTTTCGGTCTACAAGTTGTACAAAATGTTTACTTCAGATAACCAAGTGCTCTTTCAGTGCAAACCACCACTATTATACATTTATAATTTCTCTGTGTTTATCTCTCAGGATTACTGAACTTTCTCTGAGCAGTTGAGGTGGCTACAGAGAAAAATGTAAATGGAATCTCTGCTGTCCAATCAGAAGGCTACCTCCATTGCCTTTTATTAATTTTAAATTCTAAAGCCTGATTTCTGCGAGTCCAAATGTCAGATTTGAAAAACTCTGCATATGAGGAGAAATCATCACTCGGTTCCAATCTCCAAGACAGCTACTGCTTGAGTACGAATAAACATTATCGTATCTAACATTGTATCTAACATTATTAGTTCTGGCTCTTTGATTTTTTAAAATGAAAGCATTTAGCCCAGGTATGCAGCCTTTTGCACAGGTTCAATCTACAAGAAATGTTAAAATGGAGCAAGTCTTGTTTTCCTTAGGGACAACTTTTTTAACCTGGAGATTTTTCTTACCTGTTACTCTGAACCAAGAAAAATAAAACAAAGACGGAATGTGTTTAAAAAGAAAAAGAAAAAAAAAAAGGAGGAGAAGAGAAGATCAAAGGGAAAACTCAGGAAGGACAGAAAGAAAGCAAACAGAAGATTCTGAACACAGCCCCATTCCTGAGCCATTTACACTTTTACTCAGTTGCTCTTTGGCCAACTGATTGTCATCACTCTGCCACGTACCCCAGAGTTACCAGGCACATAGGTAGTGTGTGCTAAGCACTCTACACATCTTATCTCATTTATTTTGTTTTGTTCATTTTCATGTGGTGCTGAGAATCGAACCCAGTGCCTCACACATGCTAGGCAGGTGCTCTACCACTGAGCTACAACCCCAGTCCATCAATCTTATCTCATTTAATTCTCTCAACAACCCTTTGAGATAATACTCTTGCCCCATCCCTTTTTTTTTTTTTTTTTTTTTTTTTTTTTTTTTTTTATGGTACCAGGATTTAGACAGGGCCTCACTGGGTTGCTTAGGGCCTCACTAAGTTGCTGAGGCTGGTTTTGAACTCCCAATCCTCCTCCCTCAGCCTCCTGAGACATTGGGATTACAGGTGTGTGCCACTGGCCCCATCACATTTTGAAGGTCCCTTGATTCCTGCAATGTACAGCATCCCTTGTCTTACTTTCCCCTACCCAACCAGGACTACTAAATTGTTGCTATCCTTAGAATTGCCTCTGTTTCTTTGAAATACCACTAAAACTGTGGTTAGTTTCTTCTGTGCTTCAGATATCTTAATTCCATGTTATGTTCTACTTGTTAGCAAGGAATTAGACCCTACTTTTCCATGACCCATGTCTAATGACCTCACCCCATGTGACAGTGTCAAAGCCGGATTATGGCTACTGGTGGGGTTGAAGTGAGTTTGGATTTAGTTCATCTCATTACAGTCTTACATAGCAGGGCTCTAGAGGAGCCAAGTAAACTCCCAGCCTCAGCAAAGTGACTCCAGAAGGTCAGCATCCAGGTCCAGATGACTCACTGTGTGTGCTCCCCAGTGCTCCCCCTGTGTTCAGGTTCCAAACTCTCCCTTGAAGGTGTGGGAGTTGAAAGATAATGACCAATTCCATAAGGAGTTGGGAATTACTTGGGGTAGGAGGAATGCGTTCATGGCTCCTCCAAGTATGAAAAGACTCATCACTTGTCTTTCCAGTTTGAGGAAGTATCTTTGGCTCAGTTGTTGAGTTCATGGAGCTAAGATGGCCAAGGGACACAAAAATGTTCCATAGCAAACTAGCCTCCTCCACCTCATAGGCTGAGATGTTCCTTTTCCTACCAGGGACACCCTGGGTAAGAACATAGGAGGTTGAGATGCCCCCGATCAGCAGTAGGCATCCCTCTAATGCAGTCATCATTGGAGTTCCTTCCAGGTCACTGACCTCAGGGGAAGAGGCAAGTCTCAAGGGAAAAAACAGCCCTGATCCTCAGGTTGTCAGGACTGGCTGGCTCACTGCATCTCCTGCAGTCCTGCAGGTTCTCAGTGTGGAAGAGGCACCATCGACTGCCTGGACAAAGTGAATGGCTTGAGATCCCACAGCTGAGCTATATATTGTACTCTGTGGGAAACTGCAATTTATCCTTGACTGTCTTCTCCCTCAATCAGCAAATCAACTTGAATTCTAGTTCCTCCCCACCACTAGCACCTCTTGCTTAGGTCACTATAATGACCCCCTAAACAGCCCACCTGCCTCATTTTGGTTCCTCCTCCAGTTTGTCCCCACCCTGTGCCAGAGGGAACAACAACAAATGCAACTTTGACAATGTCTTTTCCATGTTTAAAAACCCTGAACATGAGGCTGGGGATGTAGCTCAGTTGGTAGAGTGCCTGTCTCGCAATCACAAGTCCCTGGGTTCAATCCCCAGCACCTCCAAAAAAAGAAGTAAAAACCTTAAAAACGGCCCACAGACCTGCTATAGTCTCTGCCTGACTCCCTGTCTCATCTCCCACCATTCCTGCTATACAGTGAGCCCTCTGGTAATGTTGATCTGTTACAGGTGCCTTTATACTCATATATCACATGAATTCATTTTCTGAGGAAAGAGAGAATTTGTGGTTATTATGATTTTTGAAAGATACACCTTTGATGGATATACCCCAGCTCTCTTGCTCCTTCCAGAAATGGGCAGGAACATGAGTTCAGTAAGAAATCAGTGAAGACCTGGACCTCTAATACTCCTATATCACTCTAAGACAACTAAAGAAAGCCCAAAGAGAACAGATGCTACTGGACTGGAAAAAAAAAAAAAATCAAACAAGGCCAGTAAGTACCATTAGTACTTAGAGAGCAGTGATTTTTCTTACATTTGACTTCACGTGCCCAACACAATATCTAGAATATAGTAGATGCTCAGTGTACTGGGTTGAGTAGTGTTCCTCCAAAGTTCACATCCTTCCTGGAACCTCAGAATGTGACTTTATTTGGATAAATACAGATGTAATTAGTTAAGATGAGGTCATATTGAAATAGAGGAGACCATTACTCCAATATGAATATCATCCTTAAAAGAAACAAAGAAAGACAAGGAAAATGTCATGAAATGATGACAGAACAGAGATTGGGGCCACGTGTCTTCAAGGTGAAGAACACTCAGGATTGCCAGCAGCCACTAGAATCTAGGAAAAGGTAAAGAAATTTCCTCCCCTAGAGCTTTCCAAAACAGAATGGCCCTGCTAACACCTTGATTTCAGACTTTCAGTGTCCAGAACGATTAGATCATAAATGTCCATTGTTTAATCCACCCCATTTGTGGTCATTTGTTACAGCAACCCTAGGAAAGTAACATATTCAGTGAATGACTGTTAGATCAATGAATAAAAGAATAAGTGAATCGATCACCTGTGGGAAATCATTTGGAGCCAAAGAAAGTATTAACACTCTTAGAAATATCACTTAAAGGGTTACCTGTCCAAATCAATTCCTCCCACCCCATGACCTTCTAAACAGACTAAAGTGGAATCTGTATGTGAAACTTTAAAGGCTTCATGGAAGCTGTGAATTTGCAGTAGACTGATTACAATACCTCACCAGAACTGAAGAGAAGATAACGAGAACCCAGAGGTTCTTGTAAGGCATCATAGATCCTTTAGAGAATCTGATGGAAACTATGGATTCAGACCCCAGGAAAAAAAAAAAAATGAAAGCATAGTCATTCACACACAGTTAGTAGACAATTTCCTCTACCTCCCACCCCCTCAGAACCCACTGAACCAGACTAAACTCCTGAATTAGAAGACAGAGAGAACTTTCCGGGTTTTTCACCTTTCCTTTGGACACACTGAAAACAGAAAGGCCACAGAATTGTTTCTACTTGAAAAGTGAGGCCATGACAAATCATCCTGGCTTCACCATTTAGAACAGGTTTCCTGTCCACCTGAGTGAAAGACCTTGGGAGAGCAACCTGGCCCAGAAACACATAGAAACCTGCGTTCCAAATCCAGCTCTGCCATTTAATTCTTTTGCTCTCTCTCTGTGCTACTCACTGGCAGCCCCAGTCCAATGTGGATGCTTTTAGGGTCAGAGGACAGGTTAATGAGATAATGGTGGTAATGCACTTTGCCCCCAGGAAAGGGCTCCTATGTAAACATCAGATATTATTAGACATTATCAAACTCCAGCAATGACCCAGCGGCAGTGGTGAGTCCTTTTTCTTATCACTGTTTGGCCAAATTGGGTTCTTTGTCTGAGGCAGAGTGTGGGAGGTCTCCTGCAGGCTGGTGTTGGGGACTCCTATCACCTCCACCAGAGCAGTGCAAACAGATCATTTGACTACAGTTGATGAAAGGCCCCCTTTGCTAACAGTCAGTCCCCAATCTCTCTGTGCATACATACTGAACCCTAATCTTCCTTTACTGCATGAAACTTCGATGTAAATTATTCAACTGTATTAACAGGAAAATAAATCTTGTTTAATGTTTTGTGGGTGTCACTTTTTCATTACTTTTTTGGAACTGACTTCATAGAATTTCCCTTCTTTCTGCTGCTCAAGGCCAATTTGAAAAAAGGAGAAAAACATGACACTGTTTTCAGAACCCACCTTGATTTCAGAACTTATGAAAAGTGTCGTTTCTGCAACCAGTACATAGCAGCCAAACTGAAATGCTTCAAACTAATATTTTGACCACCGTTCCCCATACAAGGCAAAAAAACAGAGAGCAATTGCTTGAGCTCTATGGGAATTTATTTTTTTAAAAACTCATGATACCTTTTTTTTCCATCATCAGAATTGACAGACATAGTGAACTGAGAGGAACCTAAAATAACAGCAATAATTCTCATCAACATGAAGATGAAATAGAATCTTAACTCAGACACTTAAGAATCCCACTACAAAAGAAAAAGTACTCTCTCACAATTATCACTCCTCATACACACTGAGGATCTCTGACACATGACACTAGCCAGTGCTCTGTGTTTGGTCAAACCAGTTTCACCAAATATCACTGGTGAAACTTTTCAACCAGAAGGATGACCTTTCAAAGAGATTATTGAATCCTGACCATGTAGAATATGAGATTCTTCTCTCTTTTCTTTTCTTTCCTTCCTTCCTTCCTTCCTTCCTTCCTTCCTTCCTTCCTTCCTTCCTTCCTTCCTTCCATAAAACATGTGTTGAGTAGCCATTATGAACCAGGCACTGTGCTAAGTAAATGTGAATAACATACTTTCTATTACCTATGAGATTACCACTGAAACCATTTGGATTGGGTAAGCAGAGATGCACAGGGGTTGAGGGGGTGGAGGAAATTGCCTTGGATGTGTGGGAACAGAAGGAGCAAGAAGAAAATGATTGGTAAGAGTGTTGCACCTGGAAGGTCCTATTTCAGACAAGTTTGAAAGGCACAGTCATGATCTAACTGCTAATATCCTTGCCATTTTACCCCCTTTCCTTCTCTGTCCAGTGGATCCAACATGTAACAGTCGCACAGAATCACCTTGAATGACCCCACCCTGACCTATGGTGTGAAATCTATGTGTTCATACCCAGTTACTTGTATTTATATCACAGGCTCAATTACAGAGTTGGGCTATTCTCTTAAACAGTTCCCTCTGAATAATACGTTCTAGGATCATGCCTCTTCAAAAGGGAATAAGGATGAATGAAAGAGAATCCCAGCAGGTTTTGGAAAAATACATACATTGAAGTTGTTCAAATACATATTTAGCATTTACTAAAAATAGCTCTGATTGCAGGAGAAAATTAATTAAAGTAGACAAAAAGCTTCTAATCAGATTTATTCTATCTGATCATGTAATTAGAACTGGCTTTTAGGCCATCCTAACAAGTTTATTTAAAAAGGAAGAGAGATCACTGTTTATTGGAATGGCAATAATTTGGGTTTCTTTAATTGACTCCTGGTGTGAATGCGTTGATGCCTGCTGTTCTCTAAGAGGCAGCGTGGAAAGCTTCCAGGAAAAGTTCACATTCCAGGGGCAGCTTTGGAATCTACTTTCCATTGCAACCCAAGTCAGCCTGCCATTGGGGCTTGAATTCGTACCAACAAAATGCCAGCTTTCAAAGGCAGCTTCCCAAGGCGTCAGTCACACAGCTGTGCCAGGGGCCAGGGAAGGAGCCTGGCATTGAGTTGGCCCACCAAGACACTGGAAGGCATTTCCCAAATCCTGCCTTCCCCATGTCCAAAGCACTAAGAGCACCAGAGGCTGTGGCTCCAGAGCCCACAGTGAAGATTGAGAAATGGCATTAACATTCTGAAACTAAGTCTGCCCAAGCAGAGCTGCAGATGTGGGGGGCGGGGTGCACTAGATATTTCTCCTCCCAGTGCTCCCAAACTCCCCAAAGCAGTGTTGCCAGTTGCCTACTGAACACGAGTACATTCCATAGGAATAAGGTGCAAAATAAAAATAATCCATAACTCACTTGAAAGCAAAAGCGTGTTTTGAAGTCCCTTACTTCTCTAAGCTCTGGTAAATTGACATTTTTCTTTACAGGGAATTTTAGGTGAGAAGAAACATAGAGACTGGGGGTCCTGAAAGAGAAAGTGGGGATTTCAAAGCCTGGTTTGATCCTGAAGGCCTAGTAGATGACCACCTCTCTCTATATAATCATGACAGCCACCTGAGTGGCATATAGAGTTCAGCACATCTGTGGCACATATTACCTGTGTTAATCCTTAGGATGAATTGACAAGGTCAATGGTGTTGTTTCAATTTTACAGATAGGGAAATGAGGTTCAAGGAGGTTAAACAATCAGTCCAGGATCATATGTCAAAATTTAGCCAATATTTGAGCTAACTCTGTCTGACTCCAAAATCCAAGTCTGTCCTCAACTAGTTGTTCCAGAGTACCTGGCTGCACCATCTCTGCTGTCCCCATGGGTTGGTCAGGTGGAGACAGTAGTGGCAGCCAGTTGTCCTACACATGAGGTCATATGATGTTTTGCTCTCTGACCCGTTCTCTATTTCCTACACCTCTCTTTGGAAGGGATCATGCATTTATACCCCAGTTTCCTTTTAATTTTCCTCTCTGTTTTGCTTTTCCCTTTCTAGAAAATGGAGGACCATTGACCAGAGCCCAAAAGGAAGCAATCCTCACTTCTCCTCCTTGCCCACATGGTTACTTGAAGCAAAGGACATGCTGAATTAGGCGGAGTCAGGACAGGTGAGGAGCTTCTCCCCCAATCGCTCACTCTTGCTCTCTTAGCTCCTGCCAAACATCTTCCAGAAAATACTCCCCAACCCCCACAAGTGGGTTATTCGAGAGGGCCTTACTTCCACCAGGAGACGATGGGACACAATCAGTGGTCTGCATCACCGTTATAAAGCACAAATTCCATCAAGTCATGCTGCTGCTTCAAAACCTCAGTGGTCTCCCATCACAAACCCCTGACACTGGCTCCCAAGAGATCACCTTGCTATGATCAACTGGCTATGATGTGGTTTGTCCCATAAAGTTTCATGCGTTAGAAGCCTGGTCCCCAGTGTGGTGATGTTAGGAGGTGCTATGACCTATGAGGTGGCCTAGTAGGAATCATTAGGTTATTGGGGTAGTTTTCCTGGGACCCGAGTGAGTTCTTAAGAGAGGGCAATTATAAAAGGGCAAGCCTGGCTCCTCCCCAGGCTCTCTGGCTTCCTGTCTCGCCATGTGATCTGTCCCACTCACACATGTTCCCGCCATTATGATGCCATCTGTCACAAGGTCCTTGCCAGATGCAGCACCATGCAGTTGGGACGTTCTGCCTTTAAAACTGCAAGCTAAAGAAATCTCTTTTCTTTATAAGGTTCCCAGCCTCAGTGTCTCATTACAGTAAAGGAACAGGAGCTAAAGTGTACCCGACCCTCATCTCTCACCACCCTCCTCCTTGTCTACTGTCCCCCTGCCACACCGGCCTCTGTCAGGGGTCAGATGCACCAAGCTGTCTCACCTCTGCCTGAGACTGGGAGTGCCATCCCACCCATTCCCTGCCATTAGCCCTGCAGGCTCCTTCTCCCTGTGTCTTAGCCACCTCACCTCCATTATTCTCCTTCTAAGTTCCCAATTCAATTCCTTTTTGGAATGTACTGCAACTTGTCATTATATATTTTTTGATTCTTCTTTCATTCTCCATCACCCCATCGAGGCTCCTAGTACTGAGGTTGGCACATAACTACATGTTCAAAAAATATCTGTTAAAGGCACTAGCTCCAAAAACCATTTTTTTTTTCCTTGACAGATTGGCTATAACAACCAACACTAATTTATCCTATGTATTCTTTGAAGGAGAACTGAAAGATGCTACTTCCTGCAGAAATGCCAATATATAATTATAGAAAAGAAACAAACTCATGATTTGTGAAGTGAAGAACTTACTCATAGAAGGATCCTTGTCTGTGACCAAGCATTATCATGTAGTACTTTAATTATCTGTTCATATGTCTGCTACCCAGTGAACTCGGAGCTCTCTGAGAGCTGTTGCTGGGTCTCAATTGTATCTTCCATCCAAATTGTAGCACTTGCCTCGAACATACCAGTTGTTCAATACGTGTTTGGTTTTTTGATTGTTTTCTTTTTGTTTTGCAGTGCTGAGGTTGGAACCCAGGGTCTCATGCATGCTAGGAAAGCATCCCACCATTGAACTACACCTCCAACCCTTCACACATGCTTGTTAGGAAGGAAAAGCGTGTGCAGTGCGGGGGGGGGGGGGTGTTCAAGTGAGAAGGCAGCACTAACCACAAAGAAATGCCCTACAGATTCTTTGCAGACTGACAGCACATTGAATCATAGGATCTTTGAAGGGGAAGTGACCTTCACTTGTCTAATTCCACAGTTGAAGAGTTGAAATTTCAGTGCACAGAGACTAAGTGGCACATAGCTACATTAAAGATATAAGCAAGATAAGAATCCAGAATCCAGGTTTCCTTTCTAAAGCTAGTATTCTAGCTAGTAGTGCACATATCTTCTGGTCGGAGAAATAACAGACACCTGAAAGTATAGCCCAGTAAGTCTGATGATTTGAGGCAGGTGGGAGAGGGCACTTAGTAATTTTGAGGTTATGGGCCTTAACAGAGCTGAAACTTCTCACTGAAACTCTGAAAATCTACCTCGAACAAACCCAAGAGCTGTGTGCCCTAACCAGAGTTCATCCCCTTTCCAGTCTCCTCCTGAGGGACAGTCAGGCTTCTGCAGAGGAGTGAGGACTGGGAATTTGTGCATGGCTGAGCAGGTGTGACATTGCAAAACCTAGTCTATGTAGTATAAATGTGATGTTGTCCTTTCAGCGACCATCCTCCTTTCTCCCCCATACAAAATGCACATGGTGATCAGGAGCCTACCATGTTGGTATAAAATGGACCAATATCATGGTCACTTCCTCTGACCAATTCTCTTGGGAATAGAAAGCAGTTAATCTTTCTTTAGGTCACTGGGCTGTAGGATGTTAATTGCAGGTTCTAATAGTGGCCACCTTATGGGCCTTAGAAATGAGAAGCTGCAATAGCTTCCTTATGCCCCTCAGGTCCCTGATTCTGCTGTTCCTCAATATCAGCACCAAAATAAGAGTTAACTCTTTTCCTTTAATCTAGTTTGCTCTGAATTTCTGTCATTAGTGTTACCTTTCTGGGTTTTTTGTTTTTGTTTTTGTTTTTTTTGTTTTTTTTTTGTGAGCTTTCTTTTTAGCTTTTTAGAAAAAAAAAATAAGGAAAAATGAGGATGCTTTTCTAATTGTTCCCCTCACCTGCTTCCTTTTCTCAGTGGGAATTTCCTATGTGCACTTCTAGATTCTTAAAATGTCTCTTACCCTACAAAGTCCTATGGTACCAACTTCTAAAAATAGTGATGATTGAGAAGGCAGTGGGAAACTATAAAGCAAATGAAACACTAGATTGGGAATGTTCCAGGGGTATCGACCTGGTTTGCCACAGGGACTATGTCCTGTACTAAGCCAATACTAAGACAAGATTAAGTGTGCACAAAATTTATTGGGGAAAATGCCTATGAGAGAAAGCAGGGAAGGAACCAGGAGAACCATCAGGTGAGGCACAGGTCTACTCATACAAAGGAGAGAGAGAAGGAAAGATCAGATGGAAGTGTTGAGACCATTATGCAATTCTAAGGAAGCGCCACAAGACCATCTAGAGTCCCTGAGCCAAAGTCACCCATCAGAGGACTCCCAGGACTGAACCTGCCTCTGTCGTACTGAATCCACGGCTAGGTGCAGCCTGTACGAGGCTTGGCCTCAGCACATATGTGATTTCAGAGCACAGCATCTAGGGCCCTCAGTCAGTTATGCTCCTCAGATGTGGAGAGTTGAAAGGTGCTTTGTTTGTAGTCACTACAGGGTGCCTCATCCCTTCCCATGCCCCATTCAGGACCTTTTTCTTCAGCATCCACTTGAAGTTCACCTGCTCCTCCATCTTATCCTCAATCCTTTGATCTGCTGAAGGGAGAATAAGTTGAGACCGAATTGTTATTGTGTGCTTCACGGAAGAACTTCACAATAAGTGAAGCAAATTTTTAGAGCTGAAGGTATAACTAAATTTTCATGTCTTCTAGTAAAACAACAAACCAAGAGCTTCAGGGACCCAGGAAAATTTCCAGTCTACACAATGGGCACCATAATTACACACAATGAAAACTGACAGATATCTCAAAAGAAATAGAATTTTTAAAGTTAAGGGAATTTGGTATGATCCACTCATTTATTGCAAAATCACCCTTAGGTACCAAATATCTTTCAGAAGCTTCTAGGTGACTTTCAAAAGAAACTGTTTACCTTCTAGAAAGGAATAGTCTAAGGGAAGGATACACTGAGTTTAACCAGACAGGAAATACAAATAAAAATCCTGATATTCAACCATATGACTGACCATGCCCAGCCAACATTTGCTGAGGACTGCCAGATCATGAGCCCAGGGGATGAAAGCAGAGAATTCCCATGATGCTATGCACACTACCAATGGTCACAAAAGACTGAGAATCCATACACTGAAATTGAAGGGTTAATTCTCAAACACTGAATGAGGTGCTAAGAAGGAATATATAGATAAATATTTTTACTGCTCATGTTTATTGTGCTATTTTTTTCCCATTAAATCAGTAGTGTACTTAAAGTATATGGCTCTTGGATTTGAGGAACTGGGGTTAATATAATAGTAAGTTGAGAGAAATTAGGAAAATAATCCCATTCACAACAGCCTCAAAAAAAAAAAAAATACTTGGGAGTCAATCTAACCAAAGAGGTGAAAGATTACTAAAATGAAAACTACAGAACACTAAAGAAAGAAATTGAAAAAAAAAAACCTTAGGAGATGGAAAGATTTCCCATGTTCTTGAATAGACAGAATTAATATTGTCAAATATTATTTGACATAATTATTTGACATATTATTATTGGCCATACTACCAAAAATACTACACAGGTTTAATGCAATTCCTATTAAAATTCCAATGACATTCTTCATAGAAATAGAAAAAGCAGTCAAAAGATTCATTTGGAAAAATAAGAGACTCAGAATAGCCAAAGCAATCCTTAGTGAGAAAAGTGAAGTAGGTGGCATCACAATACCAGACTTTAAATTATATTACAGAGCTAAAGTAACAAAAACAGCATGATATTGGCACCAAAACAGACATGAAGACCAATGGAACAGAATAGAAGACATAGAAAAAAAAAACCACATAAATACAGTTATCTCAAACTAGACAAAGGCACCAAAAACATACACTGGAGAAAAGATAACTTCTTCAACAAATGTTACTGGGAAAACTGGAAATCCATATATAGAAGATTTAAATTTAATCTCTCTCTCACCTGAACAAAACTGAATTCGAAGTGGATCAAAGACCTAGGCATTAGACCAGAGACCCCGCACCCACTAGAAAAAAATGTAGGCCCAACTCTTTACCATGTCACTTAGGAACTGACCTCTTCAACTCCTAAAGTGCAAGAAGCAAAATCAAAAATCAATAGAAGGGATAGTTTCAAACTAAAAAGCTTCTTCACAGCAAAGGAAACAATCAAGAATGTGAAGAGAGAGCCTACAGAATAGGAGAAAATCTTTGCCACCTGCACCTCAGATAAAGCATTAATCTTTAGGATATATGAAGAACTCAAAAAACTTAACACCAAAAAAATCAAATAACCCAATCAATAAATGGGCAAAAGAACTGAACAGGCACTTTACAGAAGAAGAAATATGAATGATCAGTAAAGATATTAAAAAAAATGTTCAACTTCTCTAGCAATTAGAGAAATGCCAATTAAAACTACACTGAGATTCCATTTCACTCCAGTCACAACGGCAATTATCAAGAATACAAGTAACAATAAATGTTGGCGAGGATTTGGGGAAAAGATGTACACTGCTGGTGGGACTGCAAATTGGTACAACCACTCTGGAAAGCAGTATGGAGAGTCCTCAGAAAACTTTGAATGAAACCATCATTTGACCCAGTTATCCCACTCCTTGGTTAATACCCAAAGGATTTGAAATCAGCATATTACAGTGATGCAGAGCCACATCAATGTTTATAGCAGCTCAATTCACAATAGATAAACTATGGAACCAACCTAGGTGCCCTTCAACAGAAGAGTGGATAAAGAAAATGTGATATATATACACAATGGACTATTACTCAGCCATTACTCAGTAAATGGATGGAACTGGAGACTATCAGTCTAAGTGAAATAAACCAATCCCCCCCAAAAAACAAAGGCCAAATGTTCTCTCTGATACATGGATGCTAACACCCAATAAGGGTGCAGGGGAAGAATGGAAGTTCATTGGATTAGACAAAGGGGAATGAAGGGAAGGGCAGGGGAGGGGAATAAGAAGGACAGTAGAATGAATCAGACATAACTTTCCTATATTCATATGTGAATACACAACCAGTGAAACTCCACATCATGTACAACCACAAGGATGGGATTCTAATTAGAATAAGTTATACTCCATGTATGTATAATATGTCAAATATACTCTGCTGTCATGTATATCTTAAAAAAGAACAATGACAACAAAATTAGTTGGGCTTTCTGTCTCTGCTGCAGACACAGCATCTGTGAAAAAGCTTGTGGTGAGGGGGTCAAAAACCACAGGCAGGTTCCAAAGTTCAGCATTGACTGTACCCACCCTGCAGAAGATGGAATCATGGATGCTGACTATTTTGAGCTGTGTCTCCAAGAGAGAATCAAGGGGAGCAAAAAGCTGGGAATGTTGGTGTAGGGGTGGTGACCATCCAAAGGAGCCAGAATAAGATTACTGTAACTATCTGAGGTATCTTTTTCTACAAGGTATTTGAAATATTTCATCAAAAAATAGTTGAAGAATAATCTACATGACTGGCTGCACCATAGCCACCAACAGCACAGAAAGTTATGAATTACATTACTTCCAGATTAACCAGGATGAAGAAAAAGAGGAGAACACTGAAGATTCAAACTCTTTTACCTGGAATATTTTGTCTGAGTTCTTGAATAAAACTTGGGAACCACAATAGTGGTTTATCCTTGCATCTCTGCAATATGTGTTGAACAGAAAATTGGAAATCATAGTACATGGGCTTCACGGGGCTGCCAATCTGTATTTGTCTGGGTTTTTTTGTTTGTTTCTCCTTGGAAATTGCAGTTCTCATGGTAGTAAGCAAAGAAGGAGGAAGCTACTGGGAGCACCCTGAGGAACACCCAGCACTGGGCAGATAGGTGAGGGTGTAGAAATGAAATCTTCACTCCATCTCTATTTTCTTTTAACAGTGTGACCATTGTATCTGGTGCTTTTCTCCAAGGAAGATTGAGGAACACAGCGTGAGGTTCCACATGCATTCAAAGCAAAACAGGTGATTTTGTTCTGAGATTCTCTTGTAGAAAAATGGCAGTGTCTATAGAAAGCAGATCTCCAGGCTTTGTCTACATTTTTAAATCACAAGTTTTAAAAAAATTAAGTTGGAATACTTCTTTAACTTTTGACATTGACTGATGCTGAAAGGAATTGTTAAGAATGATTAAATCCACACCCTGCAATGAGAATTCTGTATAGTTTACAACATCGAGTTGGCAAAGCTCAGTGTAAGTATCACAGTTCCCTCTCCCGCCCTTGACTATGAAAAACATAATTCATCGTCCATGGAGATCTTTTCAACTAGGCCAGAAAGCTGCAAAATTATTCTCAACCAACTGTTCTAAGCAGTCACTACCAAGTGATTGAATTTGGGATGTGAAAACCAGGAAATCTGCTTGCCCATCCCTATGCCACGTTCTCATGTGGAATTTAACTCCACGTAAGATACCAGGGTTCTAACACCAATCTCTTCTTTCACCACCCTAGAGAACTGGTGAAAACTCACGAGAGTATGACCAAAGCAACACTTTGGGGATCAACTTAAAATCTTCTTGCAGGTTCTGGAACTTCTAGATGCAGTGTTGCACATTGCTTTTGTATACCTCCTTGTTCCTAACCACAAAAAGTTCTGTCTTTGATTACATATTTACTCTATATTTAGACATTAAGTACCACCCATCTTTCTTTTTTTTTTTTTTTTTTTTGCAGTGCTGGGGATTGAACCCAGGGCCTTGTGCTTGCGAGGTAAGCACTCTACCAACTGAGCTATATCCCCAGCCCACCACCCATCTTTCAATGGATGTAGTTAAAAGATTTTCTTCTTTAAAATATGCCCTGCAAATTCTTAATATCTGTTATACTAACTAATGAAAATGCCTGTGTGGCATTTCACGAAGTTTAACACTCTAACCAAGGACCTGGGTCTTTATTCTGTGGTGTTTGCTGCTGTTGTTTTACATTGGGGATTGAAGCCAGGGGCGCTTTTCCACTGAGCTACATCCCCAACCCCTTTTCTTTTTTTTTTCTTTTCTTTTTTTTCTTTCTTTCTTTC